>JARQSV010000234.1:196253-220679 GCA_030142285.1 Calameuta idolon | reverse complement strand
TAGCGGTAGTATGATAGTAGTAGTAGTAGTAGTAGTAGTGGTAGTGGTAGTAGTAGTAGTAGTAGTAGTAGTAGTAGAGTACTAGTAATGGTAGTAGTATTAGTAGTAGTAGTAGTAGTAGTAGTAGTAGTATAGTAATAGTAATAGCAATAGGTAGTGCTAATTGTTGTTCTTGTTGTTGTTGTTGATGTTGAGGTTGATGTCGATGATGATAATGATGATGATGTTACTGTTGAGGAGTAGTGGCTTACGATAAGCATACGTACGAGAGAGTTCTTATTATCGATCAGATTATGCAATGTGAACACACATGACGTAGTTGCGCGACTGCGTACAGAAATATAGTCTTCTAGTTTTGATAAAAAAGTTCAGTTCTTCTTCGATTTCTCTTTAGTTATTTTTTAGTATTAACCTCTTCCTTCGTTGACCTCCCTTTTTCTTGTCCATTTGTTTGTTTCTTTCTTTGTTTCCTTACTTCTTTCCTTCTTTGTACAACGCAACGAACACACACATTTATATTATATTATAGTTATTATACATACACAAACAAAGCTTCTCCTGACCCCTTGACCCCCCCCCCCCTCCCCCGGCTCCAACCACTGGCATCTTCACAAGTCCACATCGTTTGTTCGATTTTAACATATATATTTCGCTTCGTTTCCATTTCTTTTTGTTTTGTCAATCCCGCTTAATTCATTTGTTTATCATTGTCTTGTGTCTCTTCCTCTTGTATGTTTTTTTTTTGTAATTAACCTTTTATCTCACATTCGTTTAATTTGTTTCTTTCATCCCTTCATTCGTCTCTCCTTTATTTAATTACTATCTTTGAATTGCTGAGTTCAATAGGAAAGGAACGTAGAACATTTTACTCTCGAGTAGCAGAGCTGCCGCCGATTGGACCTGAAATTTAAAAAAGAGAGACAACCTTTAGGCGCGTGATGTGACCTAAATTTTGATAATGATGTCTTGTGGAAGAAGAACAGGTCATTAAAGGTCGCATGAGGTCTGGGTCAGCCAGGGTAGCTCGAGCGGGAGTCGAGGTTCACTTACTTCAGGCAATCTCACGAGAAGGTCATGAAAGCGACCTGGCTGCTGAGGTGCACTGTGCTCGACGAAACTTCGTAGACAGCTCATATACCGCTCCTGGATCTGTTCTAATTCCAGTGTACCTCCACGTGCTGGAAACACAAGTAAGAGAGGACTAACGTTATTCGAATCCATCTTACTGCTGCTTCTTGCTCTCCCATTTAATTTCACCCGTGATTCGTGCATGAACGCACAGTTACATTTGGCATCTCTATTTGCAGTAATATCTTATAGTAGCCTATCTATGTAATGAGATAGGATATGTTCTATTCAGTGGAAAACGTGAATTACGTCCACATCTTTCACAGACTGTGTCCGACGACTTCAGTCAACCACCACAATTTATCTATCCCATGCTACATCTGATGACCAGATTAGTTTGTGAGACATTCGTGAGAATAAAATGTACCTTGGGAAAGCATGGTGATAACTTTAAGACAGACGTATTCCTCCATGCGTAACTTCACCCTACGGAACATGAGCGTGACGTATGTGATCTTCTCGACCATAAGGCCCACGTCCTGCCGCAATTGGTCCATTGTTATTGGTCGGCCCATCATACTCGTGAGGCAGGTTTGTAGAGTGCACATGTTGTTTGAAACCTATGGGTGAGAGATCGAGTTACGAGGGCGAAATCTGTTATTAAGAAAAAAAAATAAAAATAAAAATGGTCGCACGAGATCCTATCTGAAAGCGTGACCGTGATCATGATTGTTGTTCCAGCTGTGACACAGCGAGCTGACCAAGAGAGTCAGGCAGGAAATGAAAGATACTTGCTGGGTGGTTGGAGGAAAGGGAAAGATAAAGATATATCTAGAGAAAGTATACGCGCGGACGTAATAAAGGAGACGAGTATCTTGCGGAAATACTTTCTAAATACTCCCCGTTTGCAGGACCCGGCCGTGCAATTGCGACGACGTATAGGACGTAATGTAATTACTTCTTGCATAAAGTCTGCACCAGTGCCGTCGCTAGCGACGTTGGTGAACTTGTGCTGGCCGTGCATCGCCTGGTAAGCCGAGGTGGTCAGCACAAGTAGCTCGTGCCACTTGTGCGTGAGTAGCCTCGTGTGAACTTCCACTGGCAGCTCAAGGTAAAACGGTAACCTTTTGGTCCACTGCACCAACTTGTATACTATGCTGTCTCCTATCTGACACAGCTTCTCACTTAAGTCTGATTTATGGTCCAGCAGCTCGTCCAAGTTCTGGAATGAGATAAAGAAAAAAAAAAAGAAAAAATTAAATAGCAACTCTTGGATTACTCGCGATCGTTAAAAATTTCGTCCCCAAGAATCCGTACCCTCAACGTTGCAATATCTTGGAACTCGTCACAGTCTATAAGGGTTTGAATCATAGCTAGCGTAGCGTCCAGAGGAAATGCACGATCCCTCGAACTGCTCACTGCGTTGTCTAGCCTCTGTCGTAAATGCACCACCTGAAACCAATCGGAGTTTTGATTAATGAAAAAGGAAAGTGACGAGATAAAAGTAAAGAGTCGGGGATCGGATTGGGATTTCGGAATGATCTGGAGGAGGGAAAGAGAAAGAGAGAAGAGAAACGGTAGTAAGCAATGTAGGAATCGGCGAACCGTGGGACGATCGACGCCTAAGCCGACAGAGGAGGAGGGTGAGGTCAGTGTCCCTTGCGCAGACTTTCACGAGTTACGAAACAGCCGAGAACTGCCCGTCCTTGGCACCGGCTGCCGCTGATTTTCTATTGTCCCTAGTTTATTTCACCTGGACGTTGTACCGTGATATCGAGTACGTCAGCGGGACGACATTTTTCACGTGCAAGCTTCTCGAACATTGCGTCTTACCCGCTGACTCTTGAGGCTCGACGCTACGCGCTCTGCTCGTCGGTCTCTAAAGGGACCTGATCGTGCCTCTTCTTCCTCGTAGAAATTCAGCCAAAGAGAGAGTTGACTCCTTGCTTCTCAAGAGAAACATAGACTGCTTCTTCGTAGCTGGATTGGGTTGATTAAAAAATTGGCAAACTTCAAGGAACCCAGACTGGTACCGATGGTGACTCGTCTTCTCGAAGAATAAGAACGGTCATGGGACAGCCAACTCGTTACAAAATGTACCGAAGGAAATCGCGACGAAGGCTGCATACTTGTACTCCGCTTGGAAAGTGGCCTCCTTAACGGGCCAACGGCAATATTTGTCCCGGCTACGAACTCCTGACTCCCCAACTTCTGATACCGAGTCACCGATTTCACTTTTGGCAATGGCCTCTAGTGGTCGCTCGGCCACGCCGATCTCGTCATTTCGTCGCATTCTCTTATTATTTATATAGGAGAACTTCTGAGAGCATGTACCTATCTGTCAGGTTATCATTATTCCACGTAACAGCGCGATGCAAAAGGCCGAGGGAACGAGTGAGCGAGGCAACGCGATCGAGACTCGTATAGCTATCTATTGGCTTTCGTAATGTGGGAAACCTTGAGGCTTACGCAAGTCCTCGTAAGAAAGTGAAATTGCACCGAGAGTTCATTCATTTGAGCCCGAGCGGGACAGAAGCGATCCGCGTCCACGTTCAACGTCCAGGAGACATTGCTACGGGAGTCGAAGCTAACGGATTGATCTGAACCGTAAAAACGGGTTACAGATGCTGATAGAGATAAGCAGAAGCGATCGATGAAGATTCAGAGGATGAAATAGACAAGCGATAAGGACGTCCAACGGGAAGTACTTACTTCGGAGGGGTTGGTAAGGGCTGTCTTGAGTATCGTGCCGTTCACCAGGTGACCCGAGTGCGCGGGGTGACTCGGATGACTCGGATGACTTGGATGACTCGGGTGACTCGGGTGGCTGGGGGTAGGTTGAGAGTTGAGCGGATCGCCGGACGAGATCTTGTGATGGTGAAGGAAGCTCCCCGCCAGCTGGGCATGTTGTTGTTGGCTGTGGTGAGCGGCAGCTGCAGCCGCCATGTGTTTGTCCAGCATAGTCGACGCCATCGTCCCTTTGATGCCCCCCAATGACCCCGACCCGTTCACACCTCCAACGTTACCCCCGCTACCCATTCCACCCATGCCACCAGCTACGTTACCACCCTTGTTCGTCTTCTTGTGTTTCTTGTACTTCACCTGCAATCCCCAAACGGTAGCCAAAATTTGAAGTAGGCCGATGTCATTGAACAGATTGATACTTGATCATCGTGTCCCTTACCTTGTAGAGGTTGTAAACGGCCCCAGAATTTCTACCTCCTGGCATCCTATCTTCCCGCACCGCCTGAAGTACCATACCCTGCTCGATGCACTTCTTAAAACGACAGTACTGACACCTATTCCTCTGAGTCTTCGTTATCTCGCAGCCACCTTCCGCCACGCACGTATAGACCCGTCTGTTTTGTACTGTCCTCTTGAAGAAGCCCTTGCATCTGTAGATGGACATCAAAAGGAGATAGGATTCTTTAAAGACTTTATGTGGAGCTTTATCGTTGTCCTAGGTGGGAAGTGTTATTCTCTTTTTCTTCCGTTGGGTAATCACAACTTTTTATACGCAAGGACGCAGGGAGAGTAGCGACACAGGTGAATAAGTGAACGAGTTTATTCCCAGGATTAATCAGGAGGCCGACTCCTGCGGGACTTTGCTAGGTACTATCCTTCTCCTCGGAAAGTATATGAAAGTGCATTCGACTATCGTTCACCTTGACAACCACGAGATTCATCACTTTGCCAACTATATGATTAAAAAGTTATACTTGCAAACTTAGCTAGATGCATGATGTTTAGATTGGATCGTATAAAGGAGTTCCTAGACGTCTAGGTATATGGAGGTATCTAAGCGACGTGTAAGGTACAAATATATTCGTAGATTAGAGATCGTTAGTTCTAGGACTTAGATAATTGAGTATGGATGAAGAAAGTCTAAAGAGAGGCTGATGATATTAAAATGGCGAAGGGAGGTCAAGAGAGTGAATACTGACCCTTCACAGGTGATAATGCCGTAGTGAAGTCCTGTAGCCTTATCCTCACAAATCATGCAAATCATCGGCTGCTCGTCCTCCTCGTGCTCCTGAGGAGGTAACGGCGGTGCTGGAGGAGCGACGGACATCGACTGCGAGGCAGCTTCGGATTTAACCACTCCTCCATTTCGAACCCAGGGCTGACTCGAACTCGCAGTCAGGTTCAGAGCCTGCATTTGCTGGGCAGCTGGTAGTTGGGTCAAGTCTCCGGCCCATAACCTTTCCATGTTGAGTGGAGGACCGGAAGAATAGGAGACTCCTGGTGGTTTACCTCGGGACTCTTGTCCGAGATTGAGTAACAGCTGAGCAGCGGATTCCTCGGTAGAGGAGCAGGACGCTGCAGCTGCGGTGGCTGTCCAGGAGGCAACGGGTGGTGGTACTGGATCTAGAGGAGGAGTGGACCATATCATCGTCCTCACTCCTCCGACCTCACCCATTATCACTGTCGGAGGAGGTCTCGGTGGCGCTGGTGCTGGCCTCTGGGCCGGTGGTTTCATTCCTTCACCTGAAACACATGAATTCATTCCTAATGACGAGACTACTTAATACCTTATTTTGAACGATTGACCGATTCAGGGTATGTCTTACAGGCTCCTGTGTTTCCGCCTCCGGTACCACCTCCGTTTCCGCCACCACCAAGCGTTCCACCGCTGGTCCCCGTATTAGTAGAACCAGCAGAAGTCGTAGTCCCCGTAGTAGTTCCTCCTCCTGTCGATGCTCCTGTCGTGGAGCCACTGAGGTTCTGTCCATAATTTACGGCGCTACTGATAACGCCGTTTAACAGTCTTTGTGTGGCGAAGCCTTGAACGCCAGGATTCTGCGACCAGAACTGATGATGGGCCAGTAGGTGCGGTGGGACCGATGGCGGTCTTGGCCTCGATGTCTGCGTCGACGCCGGTGGCGCTTGATTCCCATGGGAGGTATTAGAACTGGGACTCGGACTGGGATTCTGGCTAGGATGAAAGGACGAAGGACTGCTCCGGTGACTAGGGGGGTTACTGAGTTCCTGACGACCCCCGCCGCCGTCGAACACGGAGTTGTCGGATTCTTCCTTCGGCTGCGCTGACGAAAGGTTATTACGGTCTGGACTCTTGCTTCTCGAGACCTCCTGGGGCATCGGCGTCGTCGAGACCGCAGTAATGTGCGTTTGCATTGGCGACATGGGCGACGCCCGGGATGCTGGCGTGGAGAGACGTTCCTCGGCAGCCCGCGGCGTCACCGCCTCCGGGAAGACCGAGTCCGGGGAGGCTCGGTCGCAAACACTTTCCCTGATCTCCTGTCCGCGAAGATCCCGTGGCGTCCCTGGACTCGGACTACTCCGCAGAAATTCCGTCTTCACTTTGACCACAGGGCAGCCCGGCGAGCCTGGCATGTTGTCCGGCGATGAAGTCGAGGTATCAGCCACGCTTTCCCCTGCCAAGCCGAAGCAACACAGAAACTAGTGTCTTTCAATGATTTTCTAGCCCGAGGCACAGAGAGAAAGAAAAAAAAAAGAGAGAGAGAGTTTATGCATATATGAGAGAGCAAAGGAGAGAATAAGAGGGAAAATGAGAGAGGGTCATTGAACCCTCTCCGAACGAGTCTGATGGCCTGAGTTACACCGAACCTAATTAATCATCGTCATCGTAGTTCTCGTCCTCGTGCTAGGCTTGCCTAGCCAGTTACCGGCATGATTAATAACATTTATCACCATTCGTCGCTAAACGATGCAGTTAATAACCAGTGGCAAGGCAATGTGCCCGCGTGCTTGACCGGCTTAAAAATTCTGGTTCGCAAAAAGTAACAATAGCCTTTCGAGCATAACCATTTTTACCCCCGACCGATCAAGGCGAACGTATTAATTAGACTATTAATTTATATGGTGCGCGTTACTCGATAGCTCGAACGAAGGATACAAAAGAGAACAGATTATGCACCTACAGTTCCTTGCTGTGCCGAGTCCCATTTTTCTTTAAATTATAATTAAAGTAACATTTAGATCCTTAGTATGACTTTAGAAATGATTGAAGAATCCGATTGTACTAGAATCTCCAGAGCTAGACCTACTAGTGCTAGCAGAACTACTGGAATCACTGCATAGTGATCTGATGAGTGCACGTCAAACGAACGTTCGAAGAACTCATCTGGCGAAAAGGATGTAGGATTACGAGCATTTGTGTAGGTCAAGGAAGGAATGCAGTTGACAAGGCCAAGCCGTGATTGTACCTGGCTACCAGTTCTCGATTACCTATTAATAGTCACACATATGACAATACCAGCGACTGAGCTCGATACTATTTGATCTCATTGAGTGACGATCGATTCGATTATTATACTCGGGTAGGACCTACATACGTACACTAATAGTGCAGCCATCCGAATTAATCGATTTACCATTATTGATAGTCGATAAGGCGTCTACGAATGTCCAGGGATATCCACAGCCAAGTATCAGGAACGAATTGTAGACTCTTGAGTTGGGATAAGCGAATGGCGGTAACCCGTAATAGTAATTCTCACGACCGAAATATCTCGGACAGGAACTGTTAGACGGGATGATGCCGAGAGGAAAGTCTCTACCGAGGAACGGATCAAGCGCGTGATAATTCATCGTTGGGGAATTGGAAGAGTCGATGTTGACGAACATTCAGGATTTAGGAGGACCGGAGGTCGGAGGGAGGATGGACCAGACCGAGTCGGAATGGCGCGTGCTGCCATTGACCGAGAGGAGTCACTGAATTAAGGAAGCGGAGCTCATGATCCTGGACTCGCGTAGCTCGCTGCACTCCACCCGGATCATTGAGGCGCATTTGCGTCGTATCGACGTCACAACTGCACCCAACGTGGGTGGAGGATCAATGGTTCGAAATAGAGAGAGGAGAGAGAGAGAGAGAAAAGGATGAAGGGAGATAAATAGAGGAAGAGCGAGGAGCGCGGAGAAAATCACAGCGTCCTGTCCCGATACAGTTGAGACTTCTTCTCAATTGACAGTTCCTAAAAGTTTACGAATTCCCCGAAGAGGACGTTGGATTTATTTATCTTGCACGCGAGAACGGGGTAACCGCGTCCTAACAGCAGTAACGCTGCAGCCAAACTAGCCGGTGCATGTCCCGGAAACCGCGTGGGTAGATTGACCCTGCGCCATCCTCAGCTCCCGTCACCGAACCGCCCACCAGGTCCCACGCGTATTGTTGGCGAACCATATAGTACCTCATACGAACGACCTCGGAGCGAAAAAAGGGTACGTACCTACTTTCTTATCAGAATCAGACTTAGCATAGGACATAATATGGTATTCCTTACCGTCGCTACTACATCGGGAGTCGACCTTTCTCCTTTTCAACTTGAGGTCTTGGAACAAGCTCATCTTGTCTAGCTCACACGGGCTGCTCGTAAGGGTCATAATTCCTGAAATCACAAAAGAGAAAAACGATCTTTAATCGAAGTCATTTTACGTTACTGAATACCTAAGATAACACAGAGTAGACAATGTACGCTTCAGAATGATGTAACGGATCAGAAATATTTCATTTTGATATCAAGTAACTCCCTTCCTTGTCGATTAAAATCGTCGACGCGACTGGTACTACTTTACCGACGCGACGTGAAAGTGCGTCCACACACGTTTCGATTGCGCCGAAGGCATAATTCGCCATTAACCCCTTTTCAGCCAATGGATACAATTGGATCGGAGCATCGTAGATGATTCTCCTCACGTGCAAAAGGGGATACAGTCGATGGATCACAGAGAGAGAGCCTCCAATTTTCTCCGTTTGAGAATGATGTATTAATTATTATCGAGTAATGAGATTGTCAAGACAATTGACTTGCTTGATATACTCAAACCCAGTGTATATTACTATAGTACTTGGACTTGATGATAGGTCCTGATGGTTTCGGAGTCGCGATCAGCGCTGACTAGTTCGAAGCCGAGACGCGCCGACCTCTGCTATTCCTCTCTCCGGTGACGTCTTGCCTAGAGATCCGATTCTGTTCTGGGTGTCGAGGTGTCTATTCGCTGTCGCGTGGACGCGGCTTTAGAACTAGTCGCTAGAGCACGTACTCGTATTGGTGAGTAAAGGAGCGCGTGCGACAGCATCGTGCGACACGATACGGCCCTCGTGTGCGACTGCCTCTCGATGTATACATACGTGGTGCAGTGGGGTCCTTGCTCCCTGCCGTATGTAGGTCAGCAGTCTCACACACGCCACCATTCTTGCGTAACCAATGCATGCATGCGCCATCGTCAAGCTAGTATACCTCCGCCAATATACTAACCTACGTCTAGCTTATAGTTCAGGCACTCGGGAGCCACGCAAGCTCATGCAATCGCCAGCTTTCCTAGTTTTACAAACCCCGAGTCCTAAATCGCTTGACGACTCCCGAGGGAGTATAAATCGAATGAGAAATCTCGAACTCTTAACGCGCTCCTAATTTTTATATATTTTCTTCGATTTTCTATGATCTTGCACCGGGTCGATGCAACAGCGTAGCGAGTGCAGATGGTCTTGATATTTTTAACGCGCCGGTCCGGTCCATCTGGATTCTTTCCCGCCCGAGCGGAATTTACTCCGATGATGAAAAAGGTACGAGACCGGAAGTGATCGCGAACAGAAATTCAATGTGAACCTCGCCCATTAACGGCTCTTGGCATAGACTTTATTACTCCTTTATTAGGTTTATCGAGTTGAGTACATACATACATAGCTATACGCTATCGTCGACCTGGCTATTATCATATTTATTGTCAGGGGCATTATTTAGCGCACGTAACATCCTGTGTGTCAGGATGGCAGCACGTTTGAATAGCACTCAGTCAGCGCACTCGGTACAAGACGTTGGGTTTTACGTATATATAGCTCAGTGAATTTACCGCTAGCGGACGTGGCCGCAGATAGTGAAAGTGACTCTCCCACGCCATGACATCCTAACATAAGTCTAACTCCCTCCCGCGAGCAGCCTGACTCTTCTACTCGGTACCGATATTTCGCTCCTTAGAATTTTGCTATTCACGCTTCGGGCGCAGCGACGGACCACCATCTCGGCTGGCCTGATCGACTGAAGTGTATCCCACCTGGGTTGATGGTTTACGTAAGGAGCGCAGAGAACCGGGTACCGAGAACCCAACGGGAAGAGGTTCGGTAACAACGGTCTCTGTATACTCCACTTCGGGCGCTACCTCAACTTTTCTAGCGTCGACTGGTTGCGTCGAGTCGAGCAACCGTCGCGGCGAGAACGGTCAGTGAGAGTCGGCACTGGGTACGTTGAACCTTTGCAGTGAAAGTTTCTATTATACCACTGGCCTTACCTTACTTTTACTTCAGTGCGAAGCTCTGCCGCGTTGTGTCATAAGTCGGTGCCAGAGGAGACGTCGTAGGAGACGACGTGACTTTAACCGCTCGCTAAATTGACCCATGACGAAAGTCATTCCCTGAGCTCGAATCAGGCTGGGAGAATCTCGCGATTAGGTGTCTTCGCGATAAAACTTTACCCTCCTCTATCATCTCAGACACTGTGCTCCGGAGCGAGGGAGAAAGAGAGAGTGCCAGGTTTCTAAGCGTTACGCAATTCCACCTACAGTCCTGGCCAATCGCAACGCTACCGATTAACCAGCTTGGGAGATTGACTAACGGGAGAAAAAGCTTCCGTTTAGAGACGTTTCCCAGCGAAAAGTAAAGACTGGCTCTCGCGAGTCGCAGTTGCGCGCAGTCGACCCGCAATTGTCATTTGCAATTAGCGAGGCGTGCAATTGCGAAAGCGGGCCGCACGGTGCTATTGACCCGCAGAGTGAATCGAGGAGACGAAGGCGACTGCCTATGGGCTAACTTGAACAACGCAGAGCAGTATGATCTCCTCAAAAAAGACGAGGGGAATTACAAGCGGAAGCGGAAAACTGGTGCGGATATCCTCGTGAATGGGGGATCAGAGCTACCCAGGGAGACACCGTAGGTATACGCTTGAGAATCGCGTATACGAGCTTCTTTGCTACGGGAATTGCAGACCTCAAAATTCTCCCGTTCCCAGCATGAGTGGGTCCTCGTAGAATCTTAAGAGAACTATTTCCGTACCTAAGTGTCGACCTTGCAGTACACTCATCTTTGCACACATAGTATGACACCTTTATCCAGATGTTTTCATCGCGATTTGTTCTTCAGTGCTGGCACAAAATAGCATTGTAAATTAAACGGATTCTCCAATTCGCTCTAGAGTTCATATCGCGCCGGAGAGTAGCGCTGCTGCCTTCACTCGCGAATAGCCGATAATTCCTTTTAGTGGGTTCGATCGATCACAGTATTCCAATCACAGTCGAGAATCCGTCCCCGGAGATCACGGTAGACGTTCGATCACAGAGCAACATGGTCCAAGACCATAAGACACCTTCGGCGACCTGTCCCTTTCCGTTTAGGAGTAGGCGCCGGTCGGTGGCGACGTCAGTGCGTCAGGACGCCAAACAAACGACTAATTATGCCAAAGAGTCCGAGCGCGAGAAGGGCGCGGAACGAGAGAGTGCAGTTTCGCCTACTGCCTGATGAAGAGGATTACGAGAGCGAAGTGAACGCGCGGGCGGCTCAAAGTTTTTGGGAGTCGTGCTGCGGGCCACGCGATCATCGAAGTCATGGTAGCAGCAGAGGTGGTGGTAGCAGTGACCTCGATACCAACTGAGGTCCTCCAATCCCAAAGCCCAATGCCAAAAACCCAACACGTACCGGTTGCCAGAACTTTCACTCTCTCGCCGCAACCGATCGGACTCGCCTCGTGTACTGGCCTAACGTAAACCTCCTCGATCTCTTCCTCCCCCCTCCTCTTTGGTCTCCTCCCTTCCCTTACCTTCCTTTCCCTCAAACAGGATGATCTTCGTTCTCGCTACCACAGCTCAACAGGCTCGGACGTCATCGTTCTTGGACTAGAAGGTATCGACCATGCTCCGTTAGGGTCCACTCGTTTCTCCATCATCAAATCGCTTACGTGCAGAATCCACCTGAGAATTTTTTATCGGACCTCTTCCATCTTTTCAGTCGACCTTATCCGTCAGCGACGTGAACGATGTCCTAAAGTGACCTGGTGTTGCATCCGAATACCCTGAAGATCATCCCCCCCCAGATGTTAACTAAGACAGGACGACGATCCGTTATTCCAACTTCTTTAGACAAGGGGGACCTTAGTCTTCTCTGTAGTTAACTGATCACAAGTTAGCAAGTTAACGGGGGGGCCCGTCCGCCCACTCTCTTTCGCCGTTCTCACTCTCGATGGACCTCTCTTGCAAGATCATCGCTCCAGGAGTGGGAGTTGCAGCTGGTCACAGTAACCAAGTGTATCCAACCAGGAGAAGAAGAAGACAAAGTAACGGTAAGACTCGATAGGTGGGTCCGTGTAGGTAAACGGGGTTCTACCGAACCACACGCAAGAGCTGGATTTCCGAGTGTTTCACTTTTAACCGAAGAAAGTAACGAAAGTCAGAGATGAAAGTTACGAAAAAGTCAACGTGAGAAGGATGCTGCGGCGATGCATCGAGCAAAAGAGAGACGGAACAGACACGGTCAGACAGTCGCGTTTCTTTCACGCGTATTTTGGTCGAAAGTAAAAGTACTTACGCGAGAGGACCTTGACGTAACGCGCTCTCGTCGTTTTCATTATCGCTATCGTTTTCTGTCCAGTTGCCATCTTTACGTTGGACGTTCCTACGACACCATGATTTTTCTTGGTCCCTCGACAGTCTCCCACGGTACACGAGTAGTTCGGTCAAATTTCATTAGCGAATCCGTCAAACTCCCTTTGATCATAAATCGTGAATATTTTCTTGCCGAACATTGAAAACCGCCATTACTTCTTCCACGTTTCTTCCAGTAGACTATTGTCTGACTCTTTGCGCGGACTACGCACTGACGCACGCAGCACGCAAAGTGTAGGTAGTGTAGCCAGCATAGTCAGTATTATAGGCAGTGCAGCGGTTGCTCGTACCAACACGTTGCGAGCGGTCGGCCATGGCATACTTACTAATGTCAATCACACCGGCAGGCATGCACTCTTATAGGTAGCTATCGGTATATATACAGTATTTGTATACGTGTCGAGTATGGTTTATCCCAGTAAACGGTACGTCAATATAAAACTGGTAGAAATTTCTGTAGTTCAGAGAAATCAGTTTCCGGTTGGACGATGGAGTCTCTAACGGAAATTCCTCTTGGTACATTCAGGCCCTGTTCCTATTGGGCCACTATAGACTTAATTGGGACCTTGACTGGTCTTTGATACCCGTAATGAAATTTCTATACGGAGCTATAATTTTGGATAATTTCACTGGCTCAATGGATTTGGACTCTACTCTGCATATGTCATATATGATAAATCTTCCTCAAGTCTCTGTTTTGCTCCCAAGTTGGTTTTATCGGCAAAACTAAAAAGTCACCGAGCTATCTTCACGATAAGGTCTTATCTAGAGATGCCTGTGTACATCTTGAATTCACATAGGGTTTGATTTATAATTCGAACCGAGGGTTTTGCAAGGTTTCTCGAGAGACCTGCGTCTCGTCTCCGAGTGTACCCATGGGCTGATAACGGTACAAAGCAGATATAGAATTACGCTAATTTAGAGTCACGTTCGCCGATCGACACGCAGCTAGAAAACTACTTCCAGTTGGCAGAGCTGTACGTAAACAGGCAACAACTTCGGTGCTACAAACAGTTGCAACTTCGCGAGCTGCGTCGTCTCGACGAAGGCTGCGCCAGTTTCCGCATTGCGTTTCTCATGTACCGTCATGCTATTTTTGTCGCGCAACTAGAAACATAAGAAGAAACCACCGCCATCTCCTGTCGCTTTGTCTTGATCTATCGATCAAGAAATCCAGTAAATAATCATCGATACCTCGATCCTTCTTTTCACTTGCAACATATCTATGATACATTGCTTTTTATTCGTCTCAGGCGAATTCCTGTTGGCGACACGGAGAAGGCAAATTTTATATCCGATCCAAGTAAGAACGTTCTTGCAGTCTCCAAGCGGAAGTAATGAGACCAAGTGACGTCGGTCGGTCCCCGAGGACTTTTGACAGTTTTTAACTTTTTTTAAACTCTAAAGCCAAGTCCCCAATCGCTCGAACAGGCTCATAAATAAATGTCAAGCACCTTCATAGAGCTGTTCCTCGCTAGGTCCGTGTCAGGGTCAGATGAGATCACTAGATGCAAGGATGCGGCTCATACTCGCCACGCGTTCCCAGCTGCTAATTATTCCAGCAGGACTTTAAGGAAGAACCTCGTCATAAAGGACCTCGATTTACCAGTGAGCTATTTACCGCGGATCGCGGACATCCTTGATCCTCGACGGGTGGGCATTAAATTTTATCAAGATATAAGATCCTTCATCGGCAATGCACTTTAGCTACCTTACTCTATGCTCGGACTATATGCATCAATGGGTTCTCGATCAGTCCGGTTCAGCAGCTTATAGACAATCAACCCGAACCACAGAGACATCAGCTGAACTCCTCTCGAGTATCGTTAGAGACCTAGGCCAGGTCTCAATATACTGGTGCCTTCTCATCTTCTCACCTTGCCACAGTCGCATCGTCGCATATACATGTAGGTAACACTGCGATTACTCCGAGATATATATAGTTCAAGATTGGCATAGGTCGCGAGCCTGCTGTTTGTTATCTGTTTCTGCGCACGTGGTCTCAACTGACGATGATCTAGCTACGCCCAGGGTCTAATACGCTGCCGCACGGATTATCGGACGTAGGATTCATTGTCTTGAGATTTTTAATTCACATTCATATTTTATGTATATTCGTTCACGCTGATCATTATCTTACTTCTGTTATCTATGTTTTCAACGTCGGACGTTCATCCTCGGTAACACCGGTTGCGCATTATCGGTTTTACCAGGGTATCAACTACTGGTTGAGATCCCTCGGTAATTGCCGTGTACGTATATAGCGTGTGCGCCGCGGCGCGTATACAGCTCGTATCCCCGACCTATCCCAACCTCCTCGTCATCGAGAGCGTGCGCACTAGAGGTTAGGTCAGGTTAGGGACGTCACTGGCTGTGCTCATCCGCTAGAATAACTTCTGGCTCCTGCGATTCCACTTTCCGTGACGTGTAACTGCTGCAGTATCTTTAATCGCGACGCGATATCATTTCGCGACATTCTGACGCGTCCATCTTGGACGATTGGAATAAGAAAACATGTCTTATTCCGGATAACCGATTTGGTTGTTCCCGCTTGGTTACATTGATTTTGCCATACTTTGATGATCATTTAATAAAATCGTCAAAGGGTTGGGACATTACGTAATGAGAAAGAAGATGACAGTTTATGACATTTCAGAGATGACTGGCAGGCTAGTTATACATTTTATTACATTTCTGAGATAAAAATGGCCGTTCTTAAATTCGCGTTCAGGGAATTGGCTATTAATTATTTCCCAAAGAATCGGGCGAACATTTATTTTTTTTTAATTCAAATAATCCTTTTGACTAATTTATTGTTCCTGACGCTCATCCTCAAACGAGTGGGAATCGTTAATTTTGGTAGCGACCTCGCGCAGTGTCCCGAAGCCCAACGTGTTCCACGGGTATCGCTTAACCTCGCATCGAAGTTCCTTCCATAAGAACGTGAAAAACGCCTACTCGTGCGCCTACTACTGCGTAGGCATATATCCAGACCTTCTGCTAGGCCTCCGTAGTGGTATCCATGCGCCGAGCAACGTCATTATTAACTCTCGCAATTTTCGACAGCTCGTATACGATCCCTCATATCCATACGGCGACCTAGACCTTTCGCTGCACGTCAAATATACACGCGTTCTCTCGCAGCCGATTTGCTTCCTTAATGATCATTCTTTTCGTATCTTAATTGGTTTAGCATAGGCATGAGAAGAGAATCGAAGAGTCGTCATGACGATCATCTGGTGCAATCGGCTGGACGTATACGTATGCCCCCGATGATATTAATCCTTAGTCTAGCGCTTAGTCGAATCTAAAGTATTTCGTAAACTTACATTTTTTTTCGATTAGGACATCCAAAATACGAATAATCGATCTTCCCGAGCTGATGAGCGTCTACGACGAGAGCCGGGTCCCGATGCGTCACCGCTTTGATCGATGACAATGACGGACGTGGATGACCGTGAGGATGACGGTATATGACGATTAAGTGAAGATGAGGATGAGAATGAGGATGAGGACGGGACGGCGTCGTTGGACTTACGTCTTCAGGGACTGGCGAAATTATTGACTCTTGAACCAAGAGAGTCTTGACTCCTTTCGACGCCGACGCCTGGTCCGCTTTCTTAAGCACTTGCTCGTGTTCTTATTCTTCATTTATTCGAAGGGTCAACTCACCCACGACACCACTATCACTTTCCCTTTCATCTCCGGGGGGGTCCGATTGTAACACAGAATGACGATTCGGATACCTCTCTAGCCAGATGATCAGCTTCGACGTGAAAATAATGAACTAGAGGCAGATGATGATGAAGAGGATGATTGCGCGTGCGACCTCGTTCACGCGTCGCGTGTGGGCCTGGGTCTCGAATGTAGGTTATCTTTTGTCCTAACAGTACAACGTCTCTTTTACGTCCTCGCTCTGTCTTTCCCGTCGTCCTCCTCTATACGTCACGACTAACGGTTCCTCGCGTGGCCCACTCCGACGCGCTGCATCCTTCGTTCATTCACTCCTTCTATTTCCTTCGCTCATTCCTCCTTCCGTTAATTTCTAATTTGTCCTTCGCTAACCAAAGAGTCTAACCTTCCTGATGTGGACGGCGATGAATATTATTCCGTAACGGGCGGAACTTGCAATTGGCAGTGAATCGCTTCTTGGGGATGATCCTTAACGGTCATGTCTCCATCAGCAGTAAAATCTTCCCAAGGATGGCAGTGCGTTATAGAGAGGAACAGTGTACTAGATTGCTTCGAGATCAGGTCAATTGGCAGTGTACACACGTGGACGGTTCCTTCTCGGATCTTCACTCGTAGCCAACTAGCGACGTCTCGCGGATCCCGATGGACCGTCCCACTGGGAACTTAGTTTCATCCGATAAATTCATTCCGACACTTCCTGTTCGCCGACCGAGTCCTAACCATCACCATCTTTGAAGCACCTTCACACGAGATTTCTCCTCTACGGATATTCTCCTTGGTTTACTTTTCGATTAAACTTCAGAAAGTTATCTCTTTAGGAAAGAAATGGAAAAATCACTGCTTTTATATCCGATACACTCACTCGATCAAACAGAAATCCTCCATCCACGGTAGTCCAAACTGAAACACCGATTTTCACGAGTCAGGAAAGTGTCTCGGACAGCCGAACAAGCTCACTTTATTGGACCCAGAGAAGTCCCAGTACCCACGAAAACACGTGGTACCCCTTGTTCCTTGGGTATTACCTTGCACGGTTGATGCACCCTTGCGAGAATCATCCGCGGTGTGAGGGGGCAGGGGTGGTTAAACGGGTATGAGAGAGAGAGAGAGAGAGAGAGAAAGAGAGAGAGAGAGAGAAAGTGAAAGAGAGCGAAGGCGAAGGAAAACGTGGGGATTTTGGCGCGACTACGTGAATTCCGAGTGGTGAGGAGCTCAGTTGGCTTGGACAAAGTAGGCCGACGACTGGGACAGCGGCCACAGGCAACGGCGCTCTGTTGAGGAACCCGCCAGCGCTGTGGAACTGTGGAAGTGGTACCCTCCTCGTAAACGCACGCTCACCGTTCTCCAGTAGGGGAACGCGAATACTACTAATCTATCCTCTATACTGCAAGCTGCAACTATGACTTCCATAGAATACCCCACGAAGATCGCTCGATCTGCTGGATGCATCATGATAAATAAACTCGACACGATTTATTTAATAATTTTTATAAAAAAACATTTCCTCATAGTATCGACTTTCTTTGTATAATAAAACCAATATAATGACATTTTTATCACTTATTTCCCATCTCGTTCGGTCTTAATGGTGTACGTCACTGGAGAACTACCACCTCCATGAAAAGCGTTTTAGAACTCTATTGGTGGGAATTGCCACCAGGAGGCCAGGGAGGACCGTCCTCTTGGCCAAAGGAGAAAGTGCGCTGCCCGGCCTCGTGTAGGTCCGATCCATTCGTATTACTTATTCTTACGGTCTAGGCCACGATGTTTG
The DNA here is from genome assembly GCA_030142285.1 of Calameuta idolon. Lineage (NCBI taxonomy): Eukaryota > Metazoa > Arthropoda > Insecta > Hymenoptera > Cephidae > Calameuta > Calameuta idolon. The sequence goes on along the minus strand of JARQSV010000234.1, from coordinate 202,516 downwards.
ATAACTGAAAACTTTCACCTTCCGAACTGACGCCCATCGTCGGCAGCATTGCTTGCGGAGGATGCTGGAGAATGAGGTAGATCGTGAAAGCGAGATCAGCCACTACAGCTCTATGCTCTGAGCCGACGAATCCTCTCACGTAGAGGATCCAGCCTCTCCTGGAGCATATCAATCTGTATTTCTACATGACCGAGGGTCGCGATAGTCTCGAATAGTCTTGACATTTATACGTATGGTAAAAGAGGGGAGAGAGAAATTGATCTGGACGCGTGAAACACGAGGCAAGAGAATTTCGAGTCTTCAGGGTCGAATTGAATTTGAAATATCGCTCGAGGAAATTACATTAAACTTGGTGGTACGTACGTCCTTGGCGTCACTTCCGGTGACGTTTAAAACTCCAACTATCCTTCGAAGCAACAAACTGCCGCTTCGGACTATCCGATCTTCGTTCGTGTCTCCTTCGAGCGACACAAGGATCCCATCTAGTCAATTCCCTTGACCTCAAAAGTCACTATCTACACTTAATTGCTGCTGCACTAGCTCAGCAATGTTGCTCGCTTGCTCAGCTAGGTTTGATCCCGTAAAGAGGTAGAGTCTGCAGCCACCAACTACTGGGAAAGGAACTAGCGATACCCAAGGAAGACTCACTCGGTAACACATAGGTTGACTGGCAGAGAGTCTGAATGTGGTTGGAATTAAAATTTCGAAAAAAAAAATTTTGACACGTTTTAAGCATTTGAATAAAAAATACGCCTCATCTAAGCTACTCTTACTTTGATCGGGGTCAAACCTTCCCGTTTCAACGCGTATTCGGGTCAACTAGTATTGCTTGTCGTAGGATGACTTCAGCAGTGGACAGCTATTCCCCTCTTGGACTTATTATATTCATGTATACCGTTCAACCGTTCCTCTACTAGAATCCGCCTACTTTTTCAATGTCCATAAATTCATTTAAAAAATTCTATTTTCAAGTTTTGTGTTGATTCAAAAAAAAAAAAACCTCAAACCGGCTTAAACGCCGTCTTGTCTGGTCTGTCTAATCTAGTCTCTAGCGCCACGGAGACGTGGCTCATTTCTATTACCGCTAGCCTCAGGATGAACGCAGCCACGGCTCCAGAGTATAGAGCGTGAAACACGAAGTATACAGTAGTGAAGAAGGAAGGTTGTTCAGCTGAAACTGACTGGAGCGTTCAGAGAGTACCGCAAGCCCCACTGACTCACAGAACTACTTTCCCTTCTTTCCCGCTCGACTCCAGCCTCTTCCACGAGAGTGAAATCCTCCTGCGCCGTGGAAGGTCCACCGAAACGGAAAGAAAAAAAATAAATAAAAATAAAGAAAAAAAAAATAAGAAAGGCTACTGTTTCCGGGTGATAAAATTTTCCTGACAACCGGTTACTCCGTTACCGTTTGCATGCAACAAACGTGTACAGTTAAACCAGATTATCTTTCTCGTTAGCTTATGCACAAGAGAAACCGCCAAGATTTAAATCACTTGCAGCTTTATTATTTTCGGTCGTCCAGATGGTTTCGAGCTTTTCGCACTGCTCCCGAGTGTCTCTTTAGCGTTCATGCAACTTATCACGTAATGCGGTCGACAATTCGCCATGAAAAACTATATGACTAATTGTCAGCGATCAACATGACCGCGAAATAAAAAATGGCCCTCGCGGTAAAGTGCGACTGCTGTTGTACGACCAATGTACACAGTAGTATCCAGTATAGATATAAAGCGTGTACAGAGTACAATGTGTACCGTAGGCCGTCCGGTAAGTCAGGCTTTCTGGGTCAAGATTCAAGTTCTTTGGTAGCAACCAGTTAAACGTTCTGACCCTCGTTCTGGACCGAGCACGTTGCAATCATTAGGAATCCTATAGGTTTAGGATGATCCAGATTTGGGTTTCGTTTTAAAAAATTTCTGTGCTCGAGAAAGTGTGCTTCTAAACTTTTCCCGCAATACGAATCATTTGATGGATATGAATATTTACCAAAAAATATTCTCACTTCGATTAGCCAGCTAAAAAATGACTGACGATGTCAAAGCTTATAAATTTTTCAATTTTCTAGAGTCCCTGCGAGTGCGAGAGAGATGGATGTATGGGAATTAACATGGGTGAGAGAAAGACGAACATACTGGTAAGTCTAATTCGGGTAACGATTAAAAAAATTCTGTTTTATCTCTTGAGCATAGTCAAATTTGTTGGGTCTCTTATTTACAGCGAGTGAGAAGAACTTACGCTTATTTACGTACATAAAAGAAAGACGGACACTGACTGTTCAAAACTCATGAATAAAACACTATTGCTTAAAATGGACTATCCTAGTTTCGCGGAACGTTTAAATTATTTATAGTCCGTAAATAAATATAATTTCAACTCCACGAATATTTAGCCAAGTCCCTCGACCCAGTCATCGATAATACAGTTTCGTTGAATCAATATTTTTGCGAAAAAAAAAATATCTCGCAATACGTTCACTGTACTCTATTACTATACAATACTACAGTAAAGTAGGAATCGAACGTTTCATTTCTTTTCCATTTTTTTTTTTTTCACTTCCTCTCACTAAGATGTACCAGAACCATTTGGCTTGATGTACCTAACGGATAAGAATCTTGAAACACATTGTACGAATATTGGCGTGTCGTTAATTTTGATACGCTTTCCCCTTCCAAAACACGGCGTTTCAGGACGCTTTGCAACGCCATAAGATACGCCGCGTGCCGCAAAGTCGCTCAGGAAATGAATTTGATTTTGCGATCGTAGACTTTTGAGCTGTGGTTTTTATTTAACGCCGTCACGTTCCATTTAGACACGGACTATGAGATAGCGTAGAAAGTGTTCATTACTTATTTTATGCTATAGCACTTCCTTGTCGGCCTGACCTTTCTCTTGCCGTCTTAGGTCCGGGCTATCTAGCTGTACATACATATATACCTATATCCATTAATCTCGCAAGGAGAGCATTAAACTGCTCTCCTTACTAACATACTCGTGGTAGAAGAATAAGCAACAGCGGTTGTAACAAGATGCAAAGGTGAATCCCCTATGAAATATTTAGTTTCCTGAATTCCTTCTTATTAAATCGAAGGATCTTCGCGGGTAAAGTGAAACAATGGTGAAACCAGTAGTAACTCACTGTTCTGTGAATCCTTTCGTTTTCGCAGGGATCCCTGTGAAATACTTCCATCGTTTTTGTCGAAATCTCCGAGAAACCTTTCACTTTTTTTTTTTAAAATACACGATCGACTTTCCTCGTCGGTCAAAAGTTACGAAAAGGGTTATTAGAGAGTTCCCGAATGAAATCTCGCCCAAAGTCAAAAGTTACGAAAAGGGTTATTAGAGAGTTTCCGAATGAAATCTCGGCCGATTACGGAACACGTCGAAGATCAAGGGCCGCCGTATAACTTTCGCTTGCCGCTAGATCTTCGATCGACTTAATATCCAGGAAACGATAAACCACATCTTTTTCTCAAGATCAACACGACGTCTGTACAGCTTCATTCATAACTCGTTACAAGCTTCAATCTAAGAACGGAGCCTGCAAGGCGTTTGTCGTTTTCATAAAATCGTTTCCACGTTCGCGTTCGCACGATGATACATCGAAGAATAATTTTCACCGCCATTCCGCGTCTTCCTCAACAACGAGGACTTACGTTCCCCTGCCTCCTGGACATTCGATTGCGTAAATGTAGGAAGCGCCGATGCATTCACCTTTTACGTATAACAGCCTTGCCACTTCAGAGGTTCCCAGCGAAGCTTCGTCTAAAAGAACGTCGATGGGGACTGGCACGAGTGTTCCTAAAGGCAGGTATACACGTGATCGGCTAGTATACTGGTAAGACGTTTGGAATCACTGGGGATTAAAGATTGAGAACTTGGTGCGCTGCTAGGAGAACTTGCGAGGTCGCTAACTTTCTCTTAGTCTCATCGCTCTTGAGAACCAAGAGAAGCCACCTCGGATGATCTTGCTTTACCCCATTGTCATAGAGTAACCAGTGTTACACGATCGTAGATACTACGATGGGTCCGTATACTCAAATTCCTTATCGGACACTCCTCGTCGGCGATAACGAGCAATAATCGGACACGTCATTATAACAGCCCAGAGTATCCGAAGCGAATGAGCTTCAATGTCAATAGAATTTTTCCCTCGAATGCACCGGGACAATTGCGACAGTCATATTTACTTTGGACCTTGTTTACGTTCGAAACGTAGCAGTTCGGCAGTCGTTACCCGTTAGCTAACGTCACGATAATTTACGTGATGAAACGAGCGCAGTACCAAAACGAAAGTGGTTCAAGGCGCTCGCAGGTCGCTGCCATTTGAATTCACTGAACTCGGATGGGGATTCGTTAAGATCCTCTCCCTATCCTTCTCGCGCGCACTGGCACGTATAATATTTACAAGCGTCTCCCCAGCGCGCGCCAGTACCACACAGCGACGGACCGAGAGTAGCGGGCTGAGACATTACATATTTTTGTTTATGCGCCACGCTCGGGCACCGATGACTAACTCCCAGCGAGAACACGGCCGTGAACAGGAGCGATCGAAAGCCCAGTCCGCGCGCATTGCCATGCGACAAGGTCTCCCTTTCTCCTCCGCTCCTCTCTTCCATCCCTCGGTTTCTTCCTTCCTTCAGTATTATCTGCGTCGTTCGCGAAGCTGCTGATACAATTTGCGAAAGACGCTGGTTACCATGAGTATCCTGTATGTAAGTTATGTGAAGCCAACATTTATAAGCAGTACGTAGAGGTTATGTGCACCAGCCTTAAGTATGGTAATCTATAGGCGATTGGCATGGACGGCCTTCCTGATGCAAGGACTGGAAAAAGGCCAAGTCGCTCGTTGACAAAAATTGCAAGGCGTGTATAATTTTCGAAAGTGATACCGATTAGCAGGGCGATCAAGGATCGCGACGGGGTAGACATTGCCGAATTTTATGGGACGGAGGCTCATCGAGGTGAGTCTGTATAAGTCCGGCCTGATTTCACTATGGATTAACATAAGTCAGTTTGGGAGGGCGACGGATAAACGACGGCGACGCCAACGACTACGCGCACTGATGAATAATATTTACGGAAATAGAAGCCGACGGTAAACAAGATCCGAGCGAAGGATCTAGATGGTTCTTGGGTCAATTTTATAAAATTGTTCGCACGTCAGGAGGACGTGGGATGATTTTGGTAAAATGACATTAAAAATTTGTCCATCGATATCACGAGGGTTTCTTCATGTCATTATACGTAAGAGATCCCTCGTGCGTTACGCCAATGTAACGTCCCCTCTGTTCATCCCCTCCATCATCCTATCCAAGCAGTCGAGCCTTTTCCTACCTTTGAACCCTCTCGAGCTCTCGTTCACCCAAGCTTCTCCTGTGTGCCTGGTGGGATGAGCGCCGTGATGACGTCACGAGAAGCGGAAGGGATGCCAAGCGAATCCTACGAGGGGCGGCAAACTCGAAACTGGAAGGGAGACGTGGTGGAAGAGTCCGCGGGGTGGTGGAAATGTAGGGGCGATAGGGGTCGTTGTTGGGGAGATGCTCACGGGGTGAACGACCGACCTAGACTCAGAGTCAGGGGTGTGCAATGTAGGAAACCACCCGTAAAAGCAACCCTCCGCTAAAGCAATCCGCAAGGGTAGGTTTTAACGCGGCTATGCAAGAAACCAATACACACAAATAAGCTCACAGCTATGTTTCTATCGAACGGTCACATTTTTTCACGTATTAGATACGCGATTTTTTATGGGCCTATCGATCGCTGAAGCTAAATCGCCGAAATCGCGTTACTTTCAAGCAAGCGATTTTTGTCGCGTGTCAAGCATTCGCGGCAGAGGTCCAGGTCTAAAAAATCCTAATGATCGATCTTAAAATCCGTATCATGGCAAGACACGGGATCGGCCTGAATTCTAATAATTGCGGTCGGTCCAAAAGGAGCAGCGACCCGCAATTCCTAATGTCTGATTCGTGTTTCGCGCCCCCTGCTAACCCTGCAAGGACGAGGCGGTTCTCAATTGTTGCACACGGGAAATCTCTCTCTCTCTCTCACACACACACTCTCTCTCTCTCCCTCTCTCTCTCTTTCCAAAGCGTCACACTACCACCACGTGGCTCGTATTGATCCTCTTCGGTACCACGAGGAGGAGGATGAGGAGCAGAGGGGGTTGCGCGGCTGGGGGTGCCACTACTTCCTCTCTCTCTCTCTCTCTCTCTCTCTCTCTCTCTCTCTCTCTCTCTCTCTCTCTCTCTCTCTCTCTCTCTCTC
>JARQSV010000234.1:184163-196153 GCA_030142285.1 Calameuta idolon | reverse complement strand
CTCTCTCTCTCTCTCTCTCTCTCTCTCTCTCTCTCTCTCTCTCTCTCTCTCTCTCTCTCTCTCTCGCTCTCTCTCTTTCTCTTTTTCTCCCTCACTCTCATTTCTCTCACTTCTCTCATTCTCCTCTCTATGCTCGCTGAGGGTAGCAGCCTAGTGCCCCTGCCTTTCGGTCGTTCACCCTACGTACACACAACGAGGAGCAGCCACTCGATTTCGGTTCTTTCGTTGCCAGATAAAAAACCGTCGATCTTACGCGACTACGCTGGCTCCGCTATATTTGACCCTCTTGGTCCGACATAGAGAGATCTTTCAGCAGCGAAAACAGTCAGTCAACCATTCAGTTAACCAGTGAACCGATCAGCCAGTCTGCCAGCCAGACGAATATCAGTTAAATAGCAGGTATATTCCATACGTATGCTCTCGGCCAAGAAATACTCCTCTCCGACATTCAAAGAAATCGCGACTGTGCGAATGGCGACTAAAAATTAACGCAACGTGGGCTACCCGTGCGTTTCCTCGGCAAAATTAGAAAGCAGCCTTTTCATTCGTTACTCGTTACGGCCTCGCCCTCCGCAAAAGGTTAAGGTCGAAACCAAGTGCCTCCGAGCTGTACTCGCGTTGCGACAGCCATTTTTATTATCGTCAGCACCGTCAGTACCTTCGTTATCAAGGACGTCAACAGGACCTCCAGGATCACTGAACAGAAATACGACTCCATAAGAGAATTTGGAGTTTCTCGTTAAAGCCGTTTGAGAATCTCTACGGCACAGGACGATCGAGATGTTACCGTCAGATGAGAATAGCGGAAGTGGAAGTGAGACAGGAAGAGAAAGGCGCGCGCTGAGCGTTGCGTTAAGAGCTTTTGCGGATCGATGCTTCACGGAAAGCGTAGTAAAGTTGTACTTGGGTCTTCCGTGTCGAAGAAATAGAAGCGTCCCAGTGAGATGGGAACCCTGGGGACATAAGCAGACGCCTAGAAGAGGCAAGACACACCCTGGGGGACTTCGTCCCTCTTTCCTTCGAACTGAGGAGCAGGGACCTTCTGCAACCTCACCTCCTGGAAAACTGATTGGATGAAAAGCCTCCCTAAAGACGATATGGTGCTAGACAAAAAAAAGAGAGAAAAAGACGATCGAAGAAACTGAAATACGTGCTGCAGGGGTAGCTTACACCGTCTAGGTTCCTAAAAAAATATAATGGTGTTCTTTGACCTTTGGTTGAATGCATAATGCCCCAGTGCAACGATACGATGCTAATAGTGTCCTGATTATAATCGGGGGTGAAGGAATGACCCCCCAACAATTAGGCCACACCTAGCCTATATTCGTTGAGTACATTCACCCCTGCGTAGAAGGATTTGCCTTCTCTTGGATTTTTGCTGGATTCGCACCTGCGCGTTATACGTGACCCACGTGTCAGCCACGTGGACATAAAGCGAAGGAACCTCCCCACCGCTGACGGCTATGGGGTGGCGGTTGCTCCAGGAAAAAGCACCGGTCCGAGGGGATGAGTATCGACCAAGGGCAAGGGCGAGGGCATGCGTATACGTATCTACGTATCACGTATCAGGCAATCCTGGCAATCCTTTCATACCAACAGAATAAAAAAAATTCGTCCTTCTGATCTCGTCCATTAAGTTCGCTTCCGGAACGTCAAAGGTCATTATAAATATTTTACCTAAAAATTCTTAACATGAATCTCGGCTACGAGATCATGGAAAAGAACGAACGCATCTCAGTGGCACTTCAACCCTCGAGTACCAACTGAAAATAATAAAAATCTCATGAAATCTTAAAAAAATACCGTAAACCGCTCACTTAGAAAGCGTCACTCGCGCCATAACGAATCGAAGCCCAGCATCGTTTTGGACAGCCCTGAGTATTCGTATCGAGCGGCAATGCCAAGGGCAAGGGCGCCCTTCCCCCACTCTTACTCCACGAAGCCCCCCTGTCCCTCCTCATCCACTTCCTCTTCCACTTCCTGTTCCTGTTCCGCGTACCACCACCTACGCATCCACGCCACGCATCGTCTCACTCCTTGCTCCACTGGGTTCCTACCGGAAGCTGACTCTACAACCTCACGGAGGATCCCACCAATTCAAAATGGACCCATCCTCCCATCGTAGTCACGAGTCAGGACCAGTGGGTCTTATCAAACAGAAAGAAACACGACAGCGACTAGAGAAAGCTGAGTTCCAAGTCGGGTGAATGCACTTAGCTCCACATAGACCCAGCATTAACGATGATGATGTTTCTAATGTTACGTAAACGGCGCAGCGCAGTTACTCCAGAGAAGCCAGAGGAGTTCGCTCGGCAGAACCTGACAAAGATTACTTTCACCGTTTTCACGTTTTTCTTCAGAAACTAACAAGCAAACGCTCGAAGCGTCGGCTCGTAATCATTGGACCCAAAGGGTCCTTCCAAGGCCCGACGTGAATCCTCCGGCTGACGTAAGGATTAGAAAGGACTCGCTTAGAAATTTCAAAGGTTACGTATCGCTGCTCGCCGAAGAAACAGGAAGTGCAATTGAGAACCGCTGTGCAAAGAGAAAGTCGCGACCGAGATATTTTGCGTCCGTAGCTCAGGCACGAACGGGAGAAACATAGAAGACGTCGGAACGGCGGCCGCGCGCCATACTGTGTATAGCAAAGGAAACCCGTTGGGCTTGTTTCGATTCTGCGCCCGTTTCGTGATCAGGTTAATCGCTCAATTTAAATCGCGAAGCGACGCCTTTCTGCCATGTTCCTCGTTAATGAAGGCGTAACGCGGTGGTCATTGCCTTTAAGAGCTGTACAGATGGATATACATGTACTTTTTACAGGCAAAGCTTTGACTCTTGCTTCTGGATTAAATATTTATCAGATATTTTTTCTCGGCTCTTGCGCACGCCTGCAGTTCTGTCCTATTAACTCCGTAGCCAATGTGACACCTACAACGTACTCTAGAAACAAGGTGCACGGAGTACGCATGTACTTGGAGAATCGAGATCAAAGGCCCAGCCGCTGGTTAGAGCGCATGTCTGATGTCATTCTTGTTTTATAGGTGGTCTTTCGCGCGAATATAGGCCACTTCTTGCTATACCCGTTCGAATAGGAAATAATTCGCAACAACTCGCTAATGAATATCTCAAAAAAGTGAATAGCAGCGAGAGTTCAGCGACTGTACGATTTTGTTAACCTAACTTGGATGATCTTCGAAAAGATTTCGAATTTTTCACGCGGTCTTATCGATTTGGATAACGCGAATGAAAATGTTGTAAAAAAATTTTAACTAAGGTAGAAATGTAAATTTAGCTAGAAAATGATAATCGCAACGTTCAAAGATAATCAGCATCCACGATCATGATCCATTGATAAACTATCGATTATTCGAATAGGACATAAAGGATACGCGAAACGCAAGTGCAAGGTAGCCGTGGTCTCTGGTATTCTTGGAGAAAGTTTCTTACGTCATGAGAAACTCGGGCCACTCTACTCACTTTGAGACACGCACGCCCCGAGAGCCAGTTGCAATTTTCCGCAATTAGCCAGCTAGAATTCCGCGTTCGCCTCTCGTTCCCTAGAGGGTCGACGATAGTCTAGCGGCTGCGGCAGTGATTTCGCAAGAGACAGTCGTGATATCTGGAAAGACCGAAAGCAACGAAAGATAAAAGGAGGAAGTGACGAGTCAAGATTTAAATGCTATAACTATGCACGGTACAAGACGCCAGTATAAAATGTGGAAGCCGCTTACGAGATATATTCAAGAAGTGTTGCAATGGCCCAGAGGTGGTAGTTGTATAGTCAAAGGGTCAAAAACACGAAGCGGCACAGTTTCTAGGCCATGAGCTGCTATCTATAAACCCCTGGTTCGCCTGACTCTCCGATTGGCTGGACTGGCTGACTAGCTGCCACCGACCTAAGCAGTAATATTTCCTGCGCGATATCAAGTGCGGACTATATAATATAGGCTTCAAATAGAGTATAGTCTGATATTTTCGTTTCAACTAAAAAAAAGAAACGTATCACGTTTGGCTTTATCGGATTTACGAAATTTCAATCTATCTCTCTCTCTCTCTCTCTCTCTCCTTCACTCTCCTACCCAAGATCAATGAGAATCAAATTTTCTATGGTGACGAAAATACCTTTGCGTATCATCGATGATCGGAGGGGAACAGGTCATCGTTTCACGTTCAACTTGACAATGGGCTATCGAATACGTGGACTTGAACGGAAAATGTTACATGTGTGAATGCACGATGACAACGATTCTGATTATACAATGGCGCCGGTTCTGCGTCTGTATTGCAGTGTGTATATGGGAGAACGAGTACGAAAGTACTGTGAGCGAGCGACCGGTCGCTCTCTCTTTGACGGCGGTGCTCAATGTGCTTTGACGTTAAATAGTAATCGGGACAAATGAATCGAAAGCCAGAAGGAAGGTGGAAGAAAAAATAAATATTCAGGGGTCAGATCGATTTAGGGTTAGATCGTCGGTAGGATAAATAAATTCATTTCTGAATACCGCAATAGGAGTAATCAATCCGTATCGATGATATAACCATTACGAAAGTACCTTCGCGTGTGTCTAATGTGGTACGTGTAGACTATACACGGTCAAAACAGAAAAAGAAAGATACGCTCCAAGTCACTCGGTCAATCAGGAACGGATTGACCCTCCAGCTTATAAAACCAGTGTACCTGGTATACACTCTTCTCGTTCTCTCTCTCTCTCTCTCTCTATACTCCCTCGTGACGCTCTACCTCCTCCTAAGCGTTAGCTTAGCAGCAGAACTAACGACTTTCACTTACCGGGACGCAGCGGCAAAACTTACTTCCTGGACATGAAGTAAAACTGGTCGAGAGGCTACTCGAACGGGAAGAGATTTCTTGAGGTTCGTAATGAGTTACAGTTGCTTGGCGAAGATTGATTAACGACGTCTGAAAGACTTTTAGGACCCATTCGATATGACGAACGTCATGGTAGGTTTAGGTAATACGGTTGTGGGGATTAGAAAAAAAAAATTATCCGATTTACCAAAATTTTCGGAAGGAATAAGACAGCTGAGCTGTCTCGCAAGGAAGACAAATCATTACGGAGTTGACGATCGTCTGAGACAAATGGACAAAGTGTCTCTCCTCCAGCTTGTAACCTGGACCCCTCGTGCACTTGGATACCGCTAATAGAAATGGCGTAAGAAGGTCCCGAGGCTTGAAATACGATCTAGGCTTCGAATGCATAGGTCATTTCCTCGTGCATAACCTAATTAACTGATTATTCAACAGTCTCCGCAGTTAGCACTCTCTCTTTCCTTCTTCAATCCATACCCCACTCGTTCTAGCTCGCTCGCTCATTCACTCTCCTTACCGACTACTTTCCCACCTACTTTCACAGATACTAGAGTGGCAAAAAGAGAGAAGGCTGCTGATCGGTAGGTCGGCTCGGTACGGCCAAGAGAAGGGAAACGATGGGAAGATTGGCTAGGTGAGTTGTGATCGTGAGAGAGACAGAAGAGTGAAAGAATGAGAAAGAGAGAGAGAGAGAGAGTTTCAAGAGAGAAGAGGAGAGAGAGAGAGAGAGAGAGGGAGAAAAGGGTTAAACCGTGCTGAGCTCTGGTGGGATTGCAGTGGGGCTGCTGGTTGGTAGACCGAGTGCGCATTGGCAGGGGACAGGGTTACCCGCGGTCGTTGTGTCCAAAAACTTTGGCAATAAACTTACACTCTCGCAAGCAAACGTAACCAGCCGGATAGTTTCACTAGTTGCGTAACGTAATAGGCTGCTGCTGCTGCTGCTGCTGCTGCTGCTGTTGCTGCTGCGCTCCCGCCATTGTAAAGCTAGCATTTGCTGCTGCTAGCAGCTCTATCGGTAGCATCGCTGATAAACAGCCCGTGTTCGTGCAACGAGACCAATCGTTAAGGTCTGCCGTACCATAGCTTATCTCACGACATGGCATGAACAAGATAATAGGTCAACATCCCTACAAGTACCAGAAGGGGAATATCGAAGAAATAGAAAGGTCTCGTATGGTATTTTTAAATGAGAGTTGAGAACCTCATACGTTCAGCGGATCGTTCAGGACGTGTGGGGGGGTAGACGTAAGCGGGAATAGTTATGGCGTTGCGCAAAGGTTCGAAAAGTTCATGATACAAAGTCATGTTACGAAAAACTCTAGACGGCTCGTGGACGCGTGTATTGCCGCGGCCTGAGTCAAAGAGAAAGTAATGTGAATCTTGTATAATTGTACCTAATGTCAAGCGGTGACCTTTAGACCAAGCATCTTCTTGATGAAACGTTCGAAAGACGTGGGCGTTTAAGAAAATTTTGAAGATTTACGGTTTACACGGGGTATCGTGTATACAGGGTAACACTTGACGAACTAGCGAATGGCCCTAACGAGCGAACGAGCGATTCACCTCGTGTGGCCTAAATAAACAACCGAGAATACATCGACCTGCGAGCTAGCTGGCTCTAGGAACTTGCACCTAACACTGTTTACGAAAGCCAGGCTACGTCTAGAGAACTCGACCCCGGAGTAGACCACGGCCAGATGACGGTTCATAGGTTGATCAGAATCTTACATCAGACGGTGAACGAGTTGGTAACTAGAGAAACGGGGATCGGCTGACTCTTGAACGTTCTTGATCCTGGTCGAGCATCGTCATCGGGAAGAGTTCGTGGCTGCTTTGAAAAAAAAAAAAGAAAAAAAAAAGAGCAGCGGCAGCTTCTGATTGGCCGATCCGTCGATCTATTATTGTCAACACGAAGCGTTCGCTATCTCAGAATTTTTCCACCTAGTTTCGAGGTATCGGTTGCTTTTTGCCGACCTAGTTATGGCTTATCGTGAAACGTAGGCGGCGGCCTCTACCGATTGGTCGTGTCTAGTCAAAGAAATCGTCAGGGTAGCGCGCGTCCTCGCTCTCCTCACTGACAGAGAGGGACTCTTGACTTCTCAAGATCTAGTGCAAAGAGCACGAGATTTTACCAGACGCTAATGAGACGCGCGAATTAATTTTTTATAATCGTAAACTTCGATAAAATACAGTATAACAGGTGATATCGATTGATCGGCGTAAAGTTCTTTTTTCTTTTTTCTTTTTTTTTTACAAAGTACAGTCAAGGGTCCTAAACACCTTCTCAACCTAGATCAAATCATGAACTGGGAGTATCATCGTGGCGATAGCGAGTGTCTCCTTGACGATAAAACAGTTGCGCCTTTTACATTTAGTTTGACTATCTCTTCGTTCTTCCTTCTCTGGTATGCAGTCGTGCACACGACGCGGAATTGAGGCTTGCTAGAAGAGAAAGAGAGAGACAGAGAGAGAGAGAGAGAGAGCGTGAGGATATACGAGCGTGACGAAGAGGAGTGCCGATCCGTTTGCGGAGGGCGAGGGTGACGATGGCAAAGGGCGAGAGGGAAGGAGGAGCTGGAAGGCTGGCGAGGCTCTAGAAGGCTCTAGGAGGGTTAGGTGTAGTATCGGTCATTACCTCCGGCGAGTAACTGGGTCAGTCGTCACAGCGCGGCTCGAGGCTCGCGGCTTCGTTCCCTCAGCCGGCGCACTCGCGCACTCGACGACAAACCGGCGCGCCGCGACGTCGCGGACTAACTGCTAACCAGGGAACCTTCCACGCGAGTCCCCGTCCTAGTAGATTTCACCATCGGAATAGGGCATGGTTTTGTATACTTATATCTAGCTTTACATGTATATGCATATATACGTGTATATATATATATGTATATTAGAAAATATATCACTACGTCCTCTTCTTAAAAGATAAACCCACACGTGGTGATCAGCTTGACTATGGCTCTATGTCTGCAGTCACGGAGGCCCCTCGAGAACTCGTCGGCACATTAGTTATGCAACGACTAGCGAAGGACAAGCTCGGTACAGTGTGCGGCAGCAATTACGTCGGAATGGAAGAGTGGGGTTAGGAACGGGATGGGAGGGGCATCGTGGTCTAATTCAAAGCTAAATTAGCATTTCTCACTGCGAGAGATAATTAGATGATTATTGCATCCATCAGGTAACATTATGTGCCCAGGTCCATAGGATAGCCAATCCTGATGATCTGCCGATCCCTTCTGTAGCACCGTACGACTTTACTATAGCATCCCTATTCGTATTTCTGACGATGCTGGCGACCCCCGACGTCCGAGACCACGTCCCATTTCAGCAGGCACATAAATACGTCCCTGATGACGCAGAAGACGCTCGGCGTCGAATTTGCAAAGCGTTCCGCGATTAACGGACGAGCGTTGCATATCGGCATTCTGGGCCAAAGGTTGAGGAACGCTGGCCCTCGGAAGCGCAAGTCTTCTCACTCTTCTCCCCCTCTTCGCGTCCGTCAGCATTGCTCTTCGTGCTTTCGCCCGACCTACCTCAATACCACCACTCCACCGTCTTCCTTCCTGTTCTTTTGTTTTACTATTATACTGCCGGTTCTGCCCTCGTCAATGTTTCAGAGGCTTAATAATCGATGGGTCTTAAATCGAACCGAAGTCTGAGCGATGCTCGACGGATAAATCGGAGACTTTCGAGAATTTCTCAAGACGGAGTAACCGAAGTCCGTATAGCCGAGCGTAAATCCGTCCGCTGCAGCCGGGCTGTGCTAAGAGAGTCCGTAGCTCGGCGCAACGCGACGCCACGCGACGCGGCACAATGCACGTTGACCCATATTCAGATCTATCCTTTCCATAGACCATAGAGGAAGGTCATCTCTGTACGTCGTTGTCGTTAGCTCCTTACGTAAGCCATCTTGTTTTCGCGCTCACTCGAAAACACGGAATGTCGATACGACTGGCTGCAGCTTCGTTCCCTTGAACAAGATGGCACCTGCTCTTAGAATCATTCGTTTCTACGACCAATGCCATTTTCGAAGCACGAAACTGCACTTTGACTATTATATTCGACAAGACTGGGTCAAGCTTAGACACTGTCGCGAAGTCGGACAACGGCGGCTACCAGAGTTATTGCATGTTTTCAAGGCAATCGAAAATTTTGCGTTCGCGCCAAGAAATTCAGCCGCGAGTTATTGGTCGATCCCATCGAGCGTCTTTGTCCGACTTAGCCTACAGAGATTGGGATACACAGTGGCTTATGAGGTACCTACGGTAAGTTCGCGTGTTAAATGTTTTTTGGAGGGGCCAACTACCTTACGGCTCTCAACGTAAGAGAGTCCCCTAGACCTCACAATTGACCCTACGTGCAAAATAAAACTCGTCACACTTCGCATGATCTATCGTCTTTCGTATAACGGCGCATAGATTTTCTGTGCAATGGTTAGATCAACACGTCCCCCACGTGACTATCTTTCTATGAAATCTTGACTTTCGTCAGCAATTTCACGCTCGACAGAACAAGCGAGCCGAGCATTATGTAGAATCGTAGGGACCTGCAGCCGCCAGATAGCAGTCATGCACTGCCGCCTCGACGCCCGTCTATCTCGAGAATCCAAGAGAGCGACTTCAAGAGCGTTATTCGCGGGAGCTCGTTTGCCTGATTCTCAATATACGGCAGTCGATACCTTCGACAACGTGAATTCGCGACGTGTTCTTAAAGTCATCAAAGATCGCATCCCTGATCCGCAATCCTGTTCCAAGATCGTAATTATCCTTGTCAATGCATGATCCAATCAGCACGCGATTGCCCTTACGCGGCCTAGTCTTTTTTTTTCCTACTAAGCCCCAGACACTTTCTCTCCGCGCCGTCAAGTGAGCTGAAGAGTGACAAGATAGCAGCAAACAAAACCAAGAAATGCCCAGCGTTTAACGTGACCAAGTCCAGATATAAGAAAGATACCAAGAGAGACGTTCCCCGTTTAGAATGCAGTTCGGTGCATCGTTGCATAGAAACTCCCACCATTTTAGAGTCGCGAACCCCACCACCAACGTTGGATCGGTTCCCACCAGACGACCAAGTGAAACAGCGTGTCAGGGGTAACTAAAGGTAGCCGGGGGTTGTTGGAGGTGCTCGAAGGTGGTTCGCGCATGCGTCAAAATAGTAAACACTCCCTGGCTGCGCACTGCGGCCCGTCTTGTGGAAGGTCCGGGCCATCCGCTAGTGCGAGTACCAACAGATAGAGGACACAGGACGTAAAGGGGTGGGCAGCTCGATACGAGCTTGGGTTCAATGCACACCATCCCTCTGCCCGTCAACCACCCCCTTACCACCCTCCCCCCCCCTCTCGGAGCCATCCCCACGGATGCACTTCTCCGCAGCGCCGAGTTATATCCTAGCCAACCCATCCAACCATCGACGGGCACCGACGCCACGACCATTGCCGTTTCTTTGCAAGAAATAGGTATAGGAGGTTGTCGGTGGTCAGGGTTCAGCCTACCTTTTTCACCCTCCAGTCTTTATTTTCAGATACGATAAACGCTCGCGAATACTTCAATAGTACCGGCAGCACTCCTAGGGGACGTAAGGAAAGTGAATTTCGCGTTACAATCGATTATATCTTTTATCGATGCATTTCGAATGCACTTTTGACGGTCTAGAGTAATTCGTCGTTAGACGCGATAACGCCTAAGTATAAGTTTACGTAATGAGGCACCGTAAGCATAATTTCCTCTACGACCCGACTTACCTGCGATATACACAGGTAATAACGTTCACGTCAGTGGTCGCGCTAGAACAGTATATAAGAAAAGTAGGTAAATTACCCAGCATGCTCGCAGCGCAATCGTGAAACGTAAACGTAACCTGGCTCTTGCTTTTGCCTCGCGCCGTTTCTACCCTCTTCTCTAACTCGTTTCGAATGGCAGGAAGATTGACAATCTAAGGAACTAGCCGGGTCACTCTACTTCCTGTACCTCTATGCTATTACGTGTATAGTGTATTTACTTTGAATGGTAAGAATTCCGATTCTAATTTTAGTATGGCTATTGTTGGATAAAAGGAAAAGGAAAGGAGGGGGCGGGCGAGAGCGAGAGAGACGGAAAGTGAAAGAAAACGTTCCTTTGGTCGTGGACGTTATCGCGTACTAAGTAACCCAACGAGTCTCCTCTATCGGTTGACAAAGCGAGCGTCGTCACCTCGCTAGCACTATTATGAGAGATAGCGCGGGTTAAGGACCCTCCTTCGAGTACAAAGCTAAAGTGCACGGCATCGTGCGCCAGGGATCATTAGTAGTAGCCGTGCTTGAGAAAAAAAAAAAGGCGCATTCGCATGTAAACGCACTTAAGATCGCTAACGTCAGTGAGAGAGAATAGGAATTAATATAAGAACGTGAATACGTAAGAGTAAACTGAATCGAGAAGTGTCAGACAATGATTGAGAGAATATCAAGAGGCTATCAATGACAATCAAAGATCGTACTCTGATAGGGGAGTAGCTTATTTTGAAAAAAAAAAAAAATGATAAAAGATTGCATTAACAAGTAGCAAGATAGTCAAGCTAGCTTTTAACAAGAATGAAAAAACTGTGGTATACTTAGGGGATGCTCTGGATGACTCGGGTGCAACGTCAATCGCACTTCCACTCCTTCTCGTCAAAATCCTCCGCTGCCACTGCCTTCGTAAAGGCTGCCCGCAGAGAAGTATCGAGTGATATAGGGGGAGGGTGGTGGGGGGGCAAAGGAAATTCCTGGGTTAAGAAGCGTCTCTGCTCGCAAAATGAAAGACGTTCTAGGCTTAAATAAATTTCTGCTCTTTTAATTTATAATCCTACAAAGTTATGCCAGTTTGCGAAATCACATGTCTCTCACCTAACCTAACCTGGCAAGCTCATTGCCAGTCGCTAAGGCGATACCAACGATCCTGAATAAATTGTACAAAAGAAGTCACTCGCTTTGCCGTAAAATGTCGCGTCTGTTGGCAAATCGATACGATTAAAAAACTATTGCCGATGTAAACAAACTGCTTTGGCAGCAGCGATGCACTGCCTCGCGGAGGTCATTGACCGAGGCTGAAGAGAACGTAGGTAAGGGTGGACGGGTGGCTGGGTTGCCGAGTGCAGGGAGAGGGGAGAGTGGGGGGGGGGGGGTTGTTAGTTCAGAGAGGGTGGAAATTAC
>JARQSV010000234.1:60112-184153 GCA_030142285.1 Calameuta idolon | reverse complement strand
GGGGGGGGAGGTTCACGGGGGTTAAAGCGAGACAGAGATGGCAAAGAGAAGAATAGATATACGAGAGGGAGAGAAAGGAGGGGAAAATGGAGAAGGGAGTAAAAGGTACAGCGGCGGCTGCGTTGTAGGAGAGGCAGAAGAGAGTAGGATACGTCGAGAGAAAGAGATGCAGCAGGGAGATGCAGCGCGAGGCAGTTAGGGAACGAGGAGGAGAACGAGGGCTGGGAGTCCTAAGGGTGGTAGCCGTAACGAGAGGGTGCAGAGGACGGAGAGGGGCTAAACGAGACTCGTGGAGGAGAGGAATGGCAAGGGCGGAGTTGTGTGCAGTTGCATCGACCGACGGCTCAGCTGTGCATTTCCCTCCCTTCCCTATCCTTATCAATCCTTCCCGTACCTTCTCCTCGTCGCCCGCGACTCCCATCGCGGGTTCCATGGCCTCCTCCCAACCACCCCCTTGTGAACTCGCTCGGCCCGGACCTCGCGCAACCCCCCCGAACCCGACGCGTCACGGGGGATGCTGCGCTGTGAACGTGACCCTCAAAACCCAGGATGCATGTAGTTACAGCGCACGACCGGCCACGCGCCTTCGTACATAGTCACGCATTCCCACGCATTTACATCGGATTCTCACGCAGCCTCTGCCAATTTCCAGGCTTCCTTATGCAACCGCTGCATCCTGTTAGCATCGCCATCTTTGATGATACAAAATGGTAAGAGGCCATCCAGTATCCCGGGACGATCATTATTCGATTAAATATTTCAATGGACCAGGTTAGATCGACGACCCTTAGAACGGAGTGTCGTAATGTGAATTTCCTAAAAAACAGAATGTCGGGTTCACAGTCTCACCGTTAGTCAGGAGGGTGAAACAATTTTCGCTAACGATCCTCCCTCCTTATTCTCTTATTGTTTCCCTTAACGAAGGGCTACCAGCAGCAGTCCTCCATTTCCCTGTCACCCTTTCAATTCCCCGATTAACAAGTACGGGATATCGAACGCGTTTCTACGATCGACCCTTTGCACTCTTGAATGCATCCAATCGACCCCAGACACGAGATAGCAATGTTGGTCTCTTCGAGCTCGGAATTCGAAGTCCACGGGACCAAGTCAGTCCCTCGCCACTTTCGTTCCTCCTGCTGTGCTCGCTTCTTCTCTCCGCTGGGAAACGCGTCGTTGCATTCAGTTTACGAGGCAGACCGATAGTCTGGTGCATTATACGTTATATGATATACATTATACGTTATACGACCAGTGGTATATAGACTGTCTGCACCATAAGCTCTACGATGACTAGGAGTCTGGATGAACGGGGTAATCAAACCTAACGAAAAAAAAAAAAGTAAAGATCAATGGTCGAAGAAACAGGAAAGAAAAGCCTACTTCGTCTTCTTGATAAGATACGCAATTACAAAATGATGGATGACGAATATTATAATGAAAAATCTTTGCTTTAAGTGTCGAGGTAGATTTTAGATATCGGACCTTCCATAGTTTTTAAAGCTGGGTACATTTCTCTTCCCTCTTCCTCTTTCTCTTTACTTTCCTCATCCTCCTTCGTGACGTCTTTTGGATATCGAGGGTACACGCGATAAGTCTCGTACGAACGATCTCCTATCCCGGACCTAGGTCTACTACGACGAGTATCCATGACAACCCAAAGACGCCGAGGAACGAGTTGCCGTCGCCAGGATGACCTGGGTCAACGCACCACTGTCGCCTGGCAACCTAAACAACTTGCTCGCTGCTCCTAGCGTGTTCCCCTTTTTCCCTCGTACCATTGTTACCCCTGACCCCCGCCCCCGCCCTGTACTCCAGACCAAGTACTAGATTTTCTTCTATTTTCGGCATTGATCCCGTTATCCTGAATTTCTTCCAAGCAACCGGAAGGCTGTTCGAGACCGGAGGGAGGAGGATGATGGGAGGGGTGAGGGGGTGGCAGCCTTGCTCGACTTTTCAATGCTGACCTGTTCCTTTTATGGCGAAGGCGGGGTAAGAGGATATTATAAAGGATACCGAGGATACAGAGAATCAGCTTCCAGTAACAGAGTATTTTTAGAATTCATTTAGTAACCTGGACGTTGCAACTCGCAGACTGTTAGCTGCGTAATTCGTCCCAAGGAATTGGGTTAAACCGTGAGCAATTATGACAGGATATGATTTAGCCAGACTTTCTTAAGCGCCAATTTCCAGCAGCACGCTACCGGCAAACACGCTATCGGCAATACTGACGCTACCGGTACTCCTATCGCAACGATACAGTAAGTCTAGTTTAATTTCTAGGGACATTTAGTAACAAGCAAATACCCATGTCGATCGGACAGAATTAATAAGCCCCGTGTAATTTTGATCCTATCAAAATAGCAACATATGGACATGTGAATAATTTAATAAAACAATTGAACCACGCGTAACACGTAGTAGCACGAGACCACCCGTACCTGGCCACTATAATTATTTGTCCCTCGACTCAGCATGGTACCATAACAAAAAGGCACATACGTATAGCCAACATTAGAATAATCATAAAGCCTCTGTGAAACGGAGAAAAATATTTGACAGAGACGTTTGATCCGTGCGGGGCGAACTACCAGAGGTAAATTAAAGTGCAGCGACTGCTGCAACGGCAACACGCGTGGCCTACGACGACGCAGCGCAAGCCTAACGGTTTCGTATTAATTATAGAAAGCGAACGTCACTGCCCTCCATGAACGACTCACTGCTGAAAAGCCTTGAGCGAGAGAAAGTCACGTGCAGGCAGTGTCTGATTACTCGGCTCTTTAGCTTCCCCTGATTCGTTTCCGCATCGGTCGCCAGTCCATCAGCGATCGTCGGTCGAGCTCAAAGTAGGAAAGCGTAAAGACACGGAAAGTACGATTCCTGTATGGTAGAAGAAGAAGAAGAAGAAGAAGATTCAAAACGGCCTATAGAAACACCCGGAGAGACCAGAGCCGAGACACGTTGTGTTTTGTGTAGTTTGGAATACGTGTAGCGGAGTGCGCCCGGGGTCAACGACCCGTCTATGCCGCACACACACACACACACACACACACACAACCACCATTCTACCATACACCACTACCAGATGAAGCTGGATCGAGCAGCATGCTCTCCTCCTCTCCTCCACTCCTCCTCTCCCCGATTCCTCTAGTCCTATACTTCTCTACTTCTCTACGAAGCTCTAGGCCTAGACCATAAGCCAGATAGGGACGCACGATAATTCATAACAAATGCGGTATAGGCGGATGCGAGCCCAGAAGAAAGGGACGAGTCACGTGAGAGATGGAAATGGCCTCACCGAACGTGTCTACCTCGACGTGTCACGCGGATCAAACTAAGAGCGAAGAGAAGCTTTCTTTCTTTCTTTCTCGAATGCGCTCTCCTTAGACTCTCCGGACGACGTCGAGGGCGATTACTTTAGGCATGTCCGAGCCAAGTAGCCGATGCATCCTAAGAATACCTTTGGTAGCCACGGTTGCGTCTAGGACAAAGAGGCGGAGGACGCTGCTCTCTATCGTGCATACGCGTATTTTTCTATTCACGAAGTTCCCACGCGCTTCGGATGGCGTCTCTTTCGACGAATTTTTCGTGGCCGATACACACATTATCGTTCGGCTATTTTCTTCGGGTGAGTCCTCCTCTACACTCTGCGTGCGCACACGTGCCGACGAACTCTCCTCTCCCAGTGCTCTCTCTCTCTATCTCTCTCTCGCTCTTTCAATCTAACTTCTTATGCATCCCTCTCTCACACTCGCTCTCCCCTCCCCTATCCCGCTCGTTCCCTCTCTCTCTCTCTCTCGAATTCTCTTCGCGTCAGACTCACGGCGAAGACGCTCACGACGTTTTCACGGTCAGGCCTTATCGATCGGTGGAAAAGAAGCCGAGGCTTGGAGTGCATCCAGAGGTCGTTGAACCCATTTTGGCAGCTTCGTCGACTTAATACGATAATTGTTAAGTCGCGTTATCTTCTTGGATCGCAGCTGCCGCCGTGCCGAGCGCAGGACACGATGTCTGATACTCGTTGCTTTCCTTGGTTTCGGCCTCGTCGTCGTCCTTTTCACAGTGTCTGGACAAACGTACGGACCAAATAAATGCTGAACGACTCCCATACGGATGTCACTTCCATAAATGTGTATTAATGTATTTTCACGTAAAAATGTCTCCTTACAGGCTGATATTAAACCACGCGGCAAAGTGTACTACTCGGCGACCCTGAATCCCGTCTCAGTCAGGGACAAGCGCTCGACTAAAAAAAAAGTCCTTTGCCAAATTACGTCACAACGCTAAAATTAGTGACGCTAGACACATAAGCGGGTTTGTGGAGGTGACGAACGACTCGACGAACGAGTTAAATAGCGAACCGTCAGGCCACTGCCAAAATCGGCTACAAGCGCTATACGTCCTTTGCGTTATACGTACGTTGCGTTAGTTAAGGCTCGCCTTAAGTCCCTTTTCCTTCTTATGTCCGAGGAGGTTGAAAAAAGTGAAAAAAAAAATAAAAAACGCCCTGAAACGTTTTAACGATCGCAGAAGCTGCGTGGCTTCCTGCGTTTCGGCAGATTCACGCCCTTTCATCCATTCGCCCTTCGTGCCTTTTACATGGCCGACGATTCGAGAGACGCATGTGCGAGAGCGTCCTCTACTTGTGTATTTCGGTGCAGCACGCCGTGGCTTAGAGGTCAATGGCCGTCCTTACTCCGGCCCCAAGGAACCGCAGCCAGCAAGACTGGAGAGACGGAGAATCTCGAAGGGCGGTGAAGGGCTGGGACGGGGGAGATTCACTTATTCTCCGGCAACGGAGGGGACGGAGCAGGACGCTGTAAGGGGAATCGAAGCGAGGAAGAATCAAGACTGAAGTGAATCGAGGAGCAAAGGGAAGAAAGGAAAGGGCAGATCCTAAGGGCTGCTTCCCTTCTTCATCTCCATTATATTAACGGGTACAGGTGAGAGCTATCCCGTTCCATGTGAATCCTGAATTATTCTTGCCCCGTATGAATGCACCAACTCACCCTAATAAGCCTATTCCCGATGACCGTCCAAGTATAAATTCTAAATCATAATAAATAGGGAAGGATAGCGTCCCGACGTCGGCTATAGTTGCACCAGGAAGCGGCAATTCTAGTCTTCCCCCACCTTACCAAGAGCGCTGCACTGCAATCATCTTACTCGCGTAGACACTTTCACTAGTGACCTACTGTTACGTCCTGCGACCGAACGGACTTGCCATTTTCATGTGTAGGACAGCGTAGGTGTACCGTCGCGACGCCACCTCCACCACCTCAGACGTTCTCAAGCACAAGCATCACGTAGCCGAGGATCCCCGTCTCTAACATGACTGACTGATGGCGACGACTTAGGCCAGGACTCTTGTCCTACGTGGGACGAAGAAGGCTGTTCGGTACTTCCGCGTCACGAAACTCGTGATCCTCGTGGAAGCTGCCTGATCACGTTTCCCTCGAGCGAGAACACGAGTTCTCGTTTCGCCGAGAGAAAAGTGAAAAAGGTCCCAGTGCAGGATGATGGAAAAGGTCGAGTCACAAATTTTCGAGATAGAAGTGCTCAAGACGACATGCAAATCCCAATAGATTATCGTTTCACCAAGACTTCATCAGCTCTCTCGCCGGGTCTCATGTCTCGGACTCGGTGTACCTGACCATGCACTCGGCTCTCGACACCGGGGACCATGATCGCACGCAACGTACATAAATTACGAGTAGCCAGCAGTGCCCGACGTCGTTCCCTGGTGCAGCGGTGAAAGTTGTCCGAGGTCAACCCGTACGACTGTGTATCCTACGCACATGTGAACCGCACACAGGTCTATCTCGCTCTTACGCATGCCTCTCACCCACTATCCACGCACACCTCGCTCGCTCTCAGTGCCCCCTGCGAATTCAGTCTTACGAGCACGTAACGAGCTTACGCCAGGTCCTTCGCGTCAGAGAGGAAGAAAAGGGAAAAGCAAGCCAGGTAAATCCTACGACCACGGATGATTCTCCCTTTTTTTTTCCTCTCCTTCGGCTTATAATAACTCCCACGCGCGATGCAGCCACTGCATCACGCGGATGCCTGCCTCGCCGAGCAATGGTCGTTGTGAACGCCGACACATGCGTGGACATGGACACGAACTCGGATGTAGCCTGCCTCCCGCTCCAGTCATTGACCCTGCCTGCCTTATGCTCGTACACCGTTTACGCCGTTTACGCCGTTTACGCTCTGCGTATAGACGTAAGTTGATAGCGAGTGCCACGAGACGTTCTTATATTCACGCTTTGTCGCATTCCCATCGTCTTCACTTATTTTCCATAAGGAGCGAGGCCCGAGCGAGAAGACGTGTATTTTGCCAAGACATTTGACTCCTCTGAAAGTTTGGTGGGGGGAGAGAGACAAAAAATATAAAAATTCTAACGACCATCAGGCTTCCGACTCTTCCTGGTCCATTCACTCGCGGTACGTTTCAGACTCCCGATGCAATGCTGTTCCCTACTGATTCCATCGGCGCCCACATGATGCACTCCCGCACCCTTGCACCCCTGCACCTACGACGCAGTTGCGTTTGATATTTTTACGCACGAGTCATCGCTCCCACGGTGTATTTTTGCTCGATGAGATATGTCGCTCACGTGCGAGCAACTCTCCACCCCCTGGGATCGAATTTTACTAGTTGAAACGATGCTGACTGTTTTTCACGCGTTTTGGAATTCCCGGTGCGGCACTTTGGTTATACGGTGTATACCTATGGTGCATACCTACAGCGCCTATGTTGTCAGGAGAAAAATTAACCACCGTTTACGTTGCTGATGACATGTGTATTTTTATATATATCGAATGAGGAAATTAACTGATTCCTCATATGATGCGTATGAATGCTTGTGCTTACGCAGCGATCGGCTTGTTTTCGTGGACACGTCTCTCGCGTAACGCTTCGTGCTGATAAAAGTTTTTTCACCCGAACGCGGCTGATAACGGGCGAACGAGCAAATGAGAGAGTGCACGAGTAGACAGCTAGCTGAACGTGAAGCTACGTAAAGACAGTTACATAGGTGGCTCGCGCAGATGGAGTCGTTTTCGCGTATTCGATTGTACTTAATATATCATCGATATATATATATATATATATACAATCCTATATATCGAAAGCTTAAATGCATTGTAGATAGTTGAAAGTTAGAGTTACAGGTTGCAGCTGTGATATTCCCTTGAGAAACAGCAAGAATAAGGTCCTGTTGGCGAAAGTTGTTGTTCCGACGTAATAGCTAGTTGTAGTTGAGTCATGAGAAAAATGTAAGATTTAGGGGGTCTATTGTCTATTGGGAGTCGTAAGAAGTTGGCCCCTCGATAAAATGAGTATAAAGAATTAGCAGATAGATCATTATTCGAAACGAATCTGACCGGTATCTCTTCAAGTTCCTTCCTTTGTCTGTTTTCAGGTATAATACCAAATGATTATGCACGGGAGAGTTGACTTTGCGGAAAGCAAAGATATCGCTTCTGTAACCCAGTTAATTTTAATGGCTCGTAAAACACCTCCGTTTCACCGTTCCGCCTAAGATGCCACTTACCGATAACGAAATTTTTACTTGATTAATCTAACAATGAGAACGACTATCAATTACAACGATATATCCTTTAACTATTCTCGTTGGGCAGTTCGATCGAAATCCCTGATAAATCGTTTAATTGTGCATACGATGGTAATGTCACGGTCGATACCGGCCGCGCCTTTTCCCAAGGATCGTTAAGGATCGAATTACTCGATATATCAAAGAACGTCTAAAGATATTCGTCCTTTACGAACATAAATCGCGTTCTTAGCGTTATTCCGCTCGAACAATGTGCAGAATTACTAAAAACCATTGTACCAGCTGAAGTTGGCTCCAGGTGGCACAGAACAAGCGTAACAAACAGGACTGACTTCAGTCCGCGTAACAGTTAAGAACAAGCCCATACAAAAAATCGTTAATAAAATCGTCACCCGAAAAAAGCGTCCAATCAGCCCAGGTCAGGCTCAAAAGCTCGAGTCGATTTTAAAATAAACGGCTTACCGGTCTTTCGTAAATTTCAATCTAACCGGGAAGCGTCGCGACGCATCATCAAAGAGAAAATTTGCAAACGCGGCAGAAAAAACAGTGCCGCGTCGAAAAGTACGCCAGGCTGCTAATGACTGGTCGACGCGAGCGATCGGAAATCTTTGCTGACAAGGTGAAGTCTTTGCTGACGATGAGTACGATGACGCGAACCCCGACGACGACCAGCACGGTTCCAGCATAACTGTAGAACGTCGACCTCCCCCGACGTCGACGTCGACGTCTTTCCAAGGCTCGTGCCCCCGATACCTGTATCGTTGTATCTGGTCCCCTTATGGAATTCGTAGACCATGGCCTGTAACCTCCCTCACGCAACGGAATCCCAACCCCAACTGACTGATTATCCGACGGACCGAACGACTGCGTAACTGATTGACTGTGTAACTGGTTGCTGGTTTACAAGAAAATGTAAGTGAGAGCGTTGCCCGCTCGTGGACTCGGCAGCGTGGAAAAGGTGAAAGTCTGCAGCGAGGTAACGAAGACGCCATTGCTCACCACGGAATGGCTCGGAGTCGAGTCAACTGAAGGAACCAGACTCACTCGATTCACTCGACTCAGTGGGCTAGCTAGCGGTGCTTACCGTAACCTGGACGAGCGTACCGCTATCTTACTCACGGTACCGCTAGTCCACGCGATGGTTCCCCATATCGGAAGACATGTAGACTTCTAGTCCCATATGAGCATTACGCATATAGACGTGTATATACGTATGTATATAGGTATAGACAAACGTGAATGGACATTTCACGTAGATGTACAATCGACCTCGACCATATCAACGGCGACGTCCGATCGCTGAAGGTTCTGCCATTCCCAGAGTCAAGAGTCAAGATTGAAGAGTAGAGAGTGGATGGCGAACAGTGAAGAGCAGCTAACGGGCTACATGCGCGTTTGTAATTCGCGATGGCTTCGAGGTTATGACTCAGCTTGTAAGTTCGAAACGAACAAAGATTTCGCTTGTAAAGGAAGGAATGTTCACCTCGTGACGTAACGGTCGAATCGATCCCGGTACGATTTCCTAGTACGAGGTCACGGGTTCAATTCTTAATGCTTGACGATTCATGTTCCCTGGCGACAGCGCAACTGTCAGTTTCGAGGTTGTTGCGAGTGTGTTAAAGGTAATCGACGTAGTCGGAGACAACGAAGAGGGTAAAAATAATTGGAGACTGCATTGTCCTTGGCTGAAGGATGAGCTAGGAAAAACTGTGAGGTCGAAGAAGAACGGAAGGGTGGATGATCGAAGAGTGATTGCGGTCTTTACACTCGGCCCGTATCGCCGGGGCAGTGCTTTTGAACTCGGTGATTACGCGAGAGGAAGACAATGGGCGGTCTCGATAAAGCGATGATGACACGACGCAATCAAAAGTCACGAATTATCCAGCATGCATAATGCATGACCTCTGCTACTGCAACATTCATGCCAGTCGACGTCGGCACAGAAACAGATCAGTCGAGCAAGCTCAGACGCCATGTTCGAGCTCCCCGGTATAGCAAAGAGGCTGTACGTATCTTCCGCGAGAAGGTGAGGCTAGTCCAGAGGACGCGTGTCTTCGACATGGTCCACGTTCTAGGAGCGTCCGAAGAAGCTGAGGAGCTTCGGAAAAGCAAAGTAGCTCCGAGCCAGAGGAACGCGGTTGGTGCGCGTAGAGCATCGTGTATTCGAACCCGTATACCTTCCGTATACGTTATACACGGTACGCCGGCAAGTGCTGTCGAGTGGGAAACGTGGGGGTGTGTGAGAGGCACGTGGGTCAGGGGGTTGGTGGAAGCGAGGACGTTCCGGGGGCGTCGCGAGGCATCGTGGGGCATCGAGAGGCGAGGAGGAGGTGGAGGATGATGAGGAGGAGGAGGGGGAGGAGGGCCAGAAGGAGGGGTTGGGGGCAGAGCGGCGTGCTCGGTGTCATTGCCTCGACGCTCAGGGCGGCCAGTGACTCCATCACTGACCTAGTGCCGAGTACGGCCGAGCGCGGCCGAACTCGCTCGAACTGCCGGCCGTCGACCTGAACCCGCGATGCCGGCCTCCACCGCGCCAACGGCACACCAACGCGTCACCTCGCTCAAAAGGCAGCCAGGCACAGCCAGGCAACCAGCCGCCGTTACAGGAGCCGCTCGAGTCGTGGACTCCCTCGGCCGCGGAAGCGGGGATTTTGTAATGCCTACGGAAACGGGAATAGCCGCGGAACTACTCGACTCCTCTTTCCTTGGCTTTACACCCCCGACGTCGCCCTCGTGCTCGTTCTCGACTCTTCTTTTCTCATCCTTGCCAAACGTCATGGCTAACCGATTTCATCCGGACGAGATGATCGGCATAGCACTTAACCTCCTCTTTGCTCTTATTGACTCGCTCGTCGTTCGTAACGTTGGTATGCCTTGCGTATGAAAAGTACCGGCTGTCAGTTAACAATAAACAGCCAGCAATGGCTCTAATGTTAATCGAGTATCACTCATGTAAATACCGATGGGGGAGAGTGAGTGCCCGGGAATATCAGCCATTGGAATTGACGTCGAAGAAGTTGAAAGTTCAGCGAGGCTGAATGTGTGTACACGGTGATAAAGCTTGTTATGAATTCTTAGGGTCTCTACCTTCCGGGCTGGTTCTCAATTCTCAAGTGAACGCACGGGCTGCGATTAGAAATGCAAGGAACGCTGGGGCCGTCGGTGGCTGCGATCGAAAATTCGTGAAAAAGAAACGAGAGCGCACAATGTCGAGAGTCGTGACTGCCTTTGAACTACCGAGTATAGAAATCGATTGCAGTGCCTTGGATTGTTCCTGAGGACGGTTATACCAGGATACCGGAAGTTACAGCAGCATCCGTTCAGGCTGTTACGTCGCGAGATAAATCGCCACGTATCGAGAGCATTAAGAATTACGAATATCCCGAAGAAAAGATGCATCGAACAGTCCAAAGAATTTATTACCGAATAGGACACGTGTATGTGACTTTAAAATCGATTTATAAATTTGGAGGTTACGTAATTCACACCGTTCAACTTTTATCAAATTACGTCTTATCGCTTCCCTAAATCTCGATAGCCTTCGTTAACATTCCTGTTTTTCATTTCCACTTCTATCCTTTACCCGCGAATAAGGTCTGATCTTGCTGACACGTCGGGATCCACAAAAAGGCCGCAAATGAGACGTCGCTCGAGTGATAAAAATATTGTAATCAAATAAAAAAAAAATCGGTCAAACTCACATTTTTGGTTCGTCGATGAACTGCCATCAATGTAAACTCCAGCGAATTCCAGGCTCTTCTTCATCGACACCACGACACGACACGACACCAACGAAAGGGACTGCAGGATCGCAAGATCATCAATCACAGATCAGTGTACCTCACCACTCGAATCACACATTTCAATATAAGTTGATATTAATCGTTACTGCCCGGCAATACCGGCAATGGCCAATCGAAGTATAGCCGGTCAAAGGATACGTGAAAGAGAAAGGATGCCGATAAGGAAATAGAGAGGCACTGCTACTCCGCGCGTCCGATCCTCAACGGATTACGTCACGCGACGACGCATCGTATTAACGGAGGATCGTTACAGTTTCACTTTTAAATTCCTCACTTCACTCTCTTGCCGATGCTCCCAGTGCGTACTAGGTCGAGCCGAGGGGACCGTTCCTGTTACCGTTACCATTGCCGTTGTGGTTCCCGTAGCTGCTGCTGCTGCTGCTGCCGCCGCCACGCTAACATAGTTCACGTGGACACGTGCGTCAGCGCACCACCGATTTCTTCTACTCCTCTCGTACGCACGACACGACTTCCCCCCGACCTCCACTTCCCTCCGGCTGATCCTCCACAGACACGATCGCCAAGAGACAAGCGTCCTCCTTCCTTCCAGCGACCTCTACGCGATTCTTTCTCCCGAAGAGCTTCGACCTTCCCCGACGATGGTCCTCGTGCGGTATAAAGCTGAGACACCAGAAGACAGGCTTCGTCGCTATTGGTTCCCCGGTTGGTTACGTCACTGAAGAAATCCCTCTGCTCCCTATCAATTCATCCGTTACCTCCAGACGTTAGACTCGATGACTCCTCGCAAGAAGGAAGCACCCTGAGCTTGCTCCCGAATCGGTCACGCCTTTGCGACGGCTATTGGGATATCAAAACTCGTTCGACTTGGTACGCGAACGCAATTCCCAGCTGCGCACGGAATTTCCTTCTTTCGAGACATCACCCTCTGCTCGGATCTAAATCGCCGATCCTCATTTCAATCTTCGAGGTTCTCCTTCTCCTTCGCACTGTCCTGCCGATCAGCCAGCCAGGTGAACCAGTGCAAGTTCTCCTGTCTCCAATGACCTGAAGTTTCCTCTTTTAAACGTAAAGATTGCCGAAGACCCTGTTCACGAGGTTGGCTCCTCTGATTCTCATTGTTCCCGTGACTGCCGTTAGCGTCGCTACTGGTTCACTATCTCCTCCGAAGCGGCTCAGTCCCAATGGCAGATTGTGTGACGATCGTATCCTGCAGCCCTTCTCTAGCATCTTTCCCTCGATAAAGGGAAAGAGCTATCCCAAGCTGAAGATTAAATAAGATAGGTCCTTCTTATTATTATCTATTTTGTCCATATCCTTGCGCCTCTCAAAGTCAACCAGTGATCCACAGACACGACGGATATCCTAGAACTCTTTTCGTCGTCACTACTTCCTCCGTATCTTCCTCCGTTCCTCCTGTGCTACGGTCGCTACACGAGGTTACAAAAGTTCATCACAGCCCCTTAGCCTGGCTGATCTTCTAAGTCAGGCAAGGAAATACGCGTGAGCGCCCCCCGAGAATGCCAATAAGGAAACAAGAAATGAAAAATGGGGCACGCACGCGTGCTTCTAACTGGCAGACAACCCTATTGCCAAAAGGGATATACGTGAACTACCCTCTCGCACTGCACGAAATCGAAAAGAGAATCGACCTTAGATCGCGCTACTATTGGTACAGCTAATTAGCTATGGAATCGCTCTAGATACCTCGTTTGATCATCAAATTCTAAATATCTGACAAGAAAAAAAAAAGCGTCGTCAACCGGACGGCGTGCACGAGTGTCACGGTATTTGTTTGATCGAAAAGAATTTTTATAAACGGAAGTTCTTTTTCACATTTATTTGCCTATTTATATAACGATCAAATCTATCTTCCAGATTTCTATCAAATATTAAGACGAACGTGACGCGTTATCTATAAAAACATCGACGACCCGTCTCCCGATAAGAATAACGACAACTATGTCATTCAAGGAACAAAATTATATACCACCCAAGGGATAACGCGATTTAGAGCTCATATTTAACGTATACGTAATTGTTTGGGTGTATTCGAAGGACCCTTCAAGGCTGAACGGAAAACCTAACCTCGAATAGAGGAAAAGTTGAGTCGACGAAGAAACGTTTACGAGTAAATGTACAGCTGCGTTAAGGAACGTGGCGAAAGGGGTACGAGAGGGGGCGGGGAGGGGGGGGGGGAGTGGCTAGGAACGAAGAGGAGAAGCGAAGAGAGGAGAGGAAGGTACGTTTTCATTGACGGCACTGCTCTCGAGCAACATAACCTGTAAACTCACGTGACGAGATATTTATATATACGAATGGGGCATGATCGCGCGCGCGAACGTCCTATGCTACACACGTCCTTCGGACACCGTACGTACACGCCGTATGACAGGACATAAGAGAAAGGAGGACAATAGGATGGATGTAAGAGATGTACGTTCTTAGGGCGAGGGAAGAAGATGGGACGCGATTTAAAATTAAAAGAAAAAAAGCCTGCAGACCTGTATCCTTGATCATGAACTCTTAATCTGCTAATCTGAGAGGACGTCACCTAAAAGGGTCACTCCTAATCAATTTAGACCTGCTTTGTGGTATTCGGATAAAAAGGAAATGACAAGGCGATTCGACCGCGATCGACTCGGCGCAACGTGCTTCAACGGCATTGTGCAGCCTCTCCGCTATTATATATCCGTAACACTGTGCACAGTACTTAGTAATAGTAGTCAGGAGACACACAGAATATTGGATACTTAATTTTAGTTATTTAAGTATTCATGTCGTGCGTGCGAAGGGGATAGCGAAAGGTTGATTCCATAGACTTGGGAGTGGGACTGAAACTGGGACTAGAAGCGGGAGAGTGAGAGTGAGAGTGAACGAGAGTGACAGTAAGAGAAGGATGAACGAAACGAGATGGCATGAGAGAAGAGTGAATCAAAGGAATAAAATAATGACAGCGAGAAATACAGAGAGAGAAAGAGAGAGAGAGAGAAACGAACAGAGAGAAAGAGAAACAACAGATAGTAATGACGACAGTCGTATAGTAGTTATGACAATGGTAATGGTAATGGTAATGGTAACGGTGGCAGTATTGATGATGATGATGATGACGATGATGGTAACAGCGGTGACGGTAATGATTGTTGTGACGGTGCTGGTGGCGGAGAGAGAAAAACGATGCAGTTTTAATCCGTGCGCTCGGTCTCTCCAAGATCGTTCGTAACGTCAGTTTTCCTTGGACACACGAAATTCACAATTCACTCCTTTTATATCCTTTATTATATCCCGTATCGTTTGCCCTTATAGATCATTGCTTTTCTTTTCTTTCTCTCTTTCGCGGATATCTCTTCGTCGATCTCTTTCTCGACGACGACGACGACGACGATCAACACACTGACACACGCGTACTCCGTCGTCCTCGCATGCGGACTCCGACGACAACGACGAGAGGGACGAGAACGTGAATGGCACGACAGGAAGGAGTCAAAGACGACACAAGTTCTCACTCGCGACAGTTGACTGACGCACGCGTACGATGTATTGATATCATCGCGCAATCAGTAGAGAAGAAGCGTCAGTGACGGGCAAGCACGAGAACACCGCGGCGCAAAGCCCGTATCGTGTACCGTATATCGTGTATCGTGTACCGTCTGCCGTGTGCCGTATTCCGTAGGCCGTACGCCGTATGTCCCGTGCCGTATACGAAAGTAAGTTTTCCCTCGGTAGAAGAGGTACCGTGGTAGAGTAAAGCGCGCATGAGGTACGAACGCGGAACGAGGAGCAGCTAACACTCTAGCAGCCGGCAGCGAGCCGCTGGGGTCAATGACCTCTCCTTGCCGTCGACGAGCTCCCCTCTCTTCTATCGGAGGTTACCCCCACCAACGGTGCCACCACCGAGCCAAACCGACTACCAGTGATCCCACCTCCACTTCCTCCTCCGCTTCTCGCTCGGATCCCTTCTCCGCTTTTCAAAGCTACCGTCCCCCACCACCAGGACCGCCACTTCCATAGCGAGAACCTCCACCGGCGTAACCCATAAACCCGTAACCCGTAACCGGTAAGACATAACACGTAACACCCGCCACGTATTCTCCCACCGAGAATCCACTCACCCCTTGGTCCTCTCTCCCACCACCGTACATTTTCACCCTCTGCCCGAGCATATCCACACCTCCCTGCTCCCCTTCGCTGATTTCAGGGTGGCCGTGGAGGGGCTGCAAAAGCCCATGAGGGGCAACGATGCTCAGGGTTCACTGGTACAGTAGCCTCGCGCAGTGCAACGCTCTGTTCCTGATTCCGCTCTCTCCGGCTCACCTTCCTACTCCCACACTGTATACACGCATGCTGGAAGCTCTGCTGTTCCTGAGCTTCCTCGTTCTTGGTCCTCCACCCTTCGTCCCTCGGATATGTATGTTGGGAACCTTTCACTTTTCCGCCATTGCTCTCTCTCGCCCTTTGGACCTTTGCTCCGTCCATTGAGGCTATCTGGAGAAAAAGATCGTATTTGAGGTTTTATGATTTTTTTGATGGTTGCGTTCACTCACGTAATCCTGACTCAAGATGAGACCTTGAGCTTGCAGTCTTGTTCCTGGGTAAACACTGGTATGCTGCTTGCTGCTGGATAATGCGAATTATGTCATAGGGAGCATTGTACGTGTTTGGTATGTGGTTCATGAAAAGGAATAAATAAAAAATAAGAAAAGTAACAACGTTGTAGATAGTTGTCAGCGCCACGGTGATGGATGCTTTGAAATTGTCATACAGGTTTCAAGGTACGTATCACACCGATCGAAGCATCGTGTACGCAACCTACGATATCTAATCTTTGCAGACATAAAGATTAGATTCTAAAAGAATTTCGATAGTATGACATTCAACAGGAACTTTTCATCTGGCCTATCGTATCTAACCTATACGATTTGCAAGGCAGAAAGGAATTATACCGCGCCGTCATTGTAACGACCATTTTCTTTTTCCCGCTACTCTATGTCAAAATTATAAAGTTCACTAACCCTTATGATTCTTTTTGACTTTCAAACGACTTACATGGAAAAGGTGAGAAAACGAGTGATCTATTAATATTTACTAGAAATAGTGTCTCAGCCGTCGTCTAAGCGCTGGAGAAAGATTTGCCGATTTTAGAAAGAGCACGTGTCGTTTCACCAAAGGTACTACTGGAGTCAACCGAGACGCCAAGACGCCGGTATTACAGATACACTCTACTTGCACTTTCAAAACTAGATCATTATTCGTCGATCCTTTATTCGTTAAGCAAGACGATCGTGATGCACGGCAACAACTAGTTCAGATTCCGTTAATAACTAGATTTGAAAGAATTACTCGTCAGAATTTCCATACTACCAACCTTGTTGTCATCCACGAATCCCGTCTCTCGTTCCAGATAGGAAATAATTACCAACGCTCGATCATCGTTTGCGTTTTCTGAAGTTAGCTGAAGTTTAAGGTTAGAAGTTTAAAATATTTCAAATACTTATTATGGGTGTTCTTATCGTCACTAACGACGCCTGTTTCGTAGCTCATTTAGACATGTATGTTTCAGCGCGACTAGATGCTCATACACTGGCGCGCATGCGCAGTATAGTCATTCCCTATGTAGTAACTGCCAGTTAAATATGAGTGCACGTAGTCCCTTATAGGACATTGACTTTGAGATATCGTAAACTCTGCCGACGGCTGTTACACTATCTTATTTCCGCTTATCACATTTTTTCTCTGTATGTTATCACTCTTTTAAGTCACTCGTTGCTTACTTTATGAAATTCCCTCTACATGACTGTCTCTCTCTCTCTCTGTCTCTTTTTCTCTTTCGTTCTACGTCCCCCCCTCTCTCTCTCTCTCTCTCCACGAATATCTACTACTTTTTTATTCATACTCGATACGGTCCTCTAGTGCTCAACTATCTGTTACACGTCACTTTGAAATGAAATGAACGAGAGAGAGAGAGAGAGAGAGAGGAGACTAGCGTGCGAGAGAGTAAGAGAGAACAGTACCTGAAACAGAGCGAGTAAACACATTCACGAATAATCTAACTATACATAAAGGAATTTTGGATATGTATGTGCATAGGTTAATGCAGTACAAAGAGCCTTAGAATATTTAAACATTCTTCAATCCACAATATGTCTACTCCCAAGCAGTCAAACACTATACCTACG
The DNA here is from genome assembly GCA_030142285.1 of Calameuta idolon. Taxonomy (NCBI): domain Eukaryota; kingdom Metazoa; phylum Arthropoda; class Insecta; order Hymenoptera; family Cephidae; genus Calameuta; species Calameuta idolon. The sequence goes on along the minus strand of JARQSV010000234.1, from coordinate 166,639 downwards.
GTATAGAGGGCACAATGTCATTATCACATGACGGAGGCACCAGGACCGCGAAATTACGAACAAGGTCGCGCTCCTATGCCTTGATAGCGCCCCTCGGCACTCCGCATTCTCCGTATCTACTCAACCAGTCCAAATGACAACACGTGCGTACTCCTCTCTCTCGTTCTCGCAGAAACTAGCTTGCACTAGCGCGTTGAACAGTCAGATGTAGGAGAAGAATGAAAATGAGGCCTAAAATAATAATACTGAAAGAAAATCAATTTTTTCACCTTTTAGTTACATCTATACGATTTTAGTACACAGTATTGTAATATTAACGAAAAATTGCATTTTTCAAGCACTTTGCGCAGGCTTGAAATTTAATAATTAAAAATTCGATTCACCTTAGAAATTTTAGCGGTTCGTTAAACTCGATTTTAACCAAAGTACTGTGGCTCTGCATTCCTCTCTATGTGTTCAGAGTGAATTTCACTTCTTCGTCCTTTCTCGACAGAGGCTATTCTATCCGTCTCTCTTGCTCTCTCGCAAAACATCAAGACATCGATCCTCTACGCTGACAACTCGTGTTTTCAAGATGGTGCATCGACCTTTCCATATGTTGCCTCGTAATAATATGCGTATACGTATGCGTATACGCAAGAAAAAGACGGAGGGTGCGTATATTGATTTCCTGAAGCTTAGCCTCCGCGACCCTAACAGCAATTAGATTGATTAGATCGTCAATCTTGATTTAGTTTCCTCGAAATCTTGTCCAATTTCTTCATAGTACCGGATTATCCTAGGCGGCGCTGTTGTCTAGGAAAATAGATAATTATGATGGAGAAAATAAAAATAAATTAATGAGAGAACTAATATGTCTAGTCATCTTTATTTCTTTCATATGGTACTAATAACTGCTATATGCTTAAATACAGGTGGATCTATTACAGAAAAGAATATACCAAACTTATTAATGTACATACTAATAATTCATATTAAATAGATATTCACTATTTAATCGATTACATCATCCAGCAAAGTAGCATTAATATATTAACTTCATGATGTAGACACTTGGCGGTGGAGGAATTTTATTCGAAACCCGACTGATATATATGTGTATATATATATATAAATATATATATGAGAAAAGTACAAAATTCAGGTGAAACAAGAAAGAAAGAAAGAAAGAAAAGGGAGATGATAAACAATGTGAAAGAATATAAAATAATCTCTATACAGGTGTATCGACAAAAGAAAAATTTTAAAGAAACGAAAGTTCCTTCATTTACGCGTGAACAACCATATTGTACAAGTCGTAAATATAATACTTTTACGGGGATTAAATTAAAATTATAATAATACTCTCTATCACTCGGATTCTCACGCTTCATGCACTCCGTCGCATACACTCCTCTCTTTTTGCTAGCGTACAGTAATGGCTACGGTAAATTGTTGTGATGTAAAAACGCAAAGAGACAAACCATCAATCAGTGAATCAAATATTATTTCAAGTTAATCATTTGGTGTCGCGCGCTGAAAACGCACTTTGGCGCCGTCGGTGTTTGAAACTCGCAGGCAGCCAGAAACTCCTTGAAATTTTCAGTACAGCAGAAAATGGCAGTTTCCAATGAAAATCTCTTTTCGGTTTCCATGGTCTGCGAAATTCAGGTCGCGGCGTACACGACAATGGCTCACGTTGGCCATTCGTTAACATTGAAAATTCAATGCGAAAAGAAAGCGTACTGATCGCGTATATCGATTGCCAAAAGTATTTCTCAAAGAAAGTAAGCAGCTTAAACGATATAAAAAAAAGACACGTATCTACAACAACGCGAAACATTTATACAAATGGAAAAATCTTCATCTTTGGTAGAAACTATAAAATAAATATCATTGCTTAGAAGAGTAAGGTTTCATCCTTTTTTTTTTTTTTTTCTTTTGCTTAGTTCAAGCCACGTTTCCAAGTTGACTATTTCGCACGCTCCGCACGATTAACGTAGTTGACAACGCATTGTAAAACGCGGCCGCATTTATCCTTTTCTAGATTCGCATGATTCACGTCGTAAAGCATCGAACGGGACTTGTTCTCTCTGGGATTACAGTTTCTACGTAATTCGTCTAGAGGAAAATATACTCGCACGTTACGCGTATACAGAGCCTCGAAAGATGTGTCTTTTAATTACCATTATTAAAATGCTTCTCTCGATCGATCATGCAGATTCGATGGCACGTGGCCAAAGGTACATTTATGTGCCAAAACGCAGAGAAGATCTAGGTGGAACGTCACCGTCTGATAAACCGTAACGAGTATTCCATCAGGGATCTTCACCCTGTCTTTATCCTTGTTCCAGCTCGAACGAGGCAAAGCCAAGATGATCGTTCACCGAGAATTAAAACTATGACTCTCCACTAACTCTGCAGCAGTCGCCATTTAATTATTCCTCTATGAGGCACGTCCGTCATTTACTTGAACGTTCAACCGACAATAATTCTCTACGCGTTGTATGCCTAATCACTAGGGTAGCCTCTTCTCTTCTATGATACGTTGGTCCTCGAAGCATCGAACGCTCCAGTCGAGCTTCTAGGTTCTACTAACCTAATCCTAATAGCTCGTGCTAGGTAGTCTAACTTATTCTCATGAACTATGCTCAGTGTAAAACTCATCGGATCGAGAACTAGTCCCGGCAAAGACGTCATTGTCGCACGCGTGAAGCCTCTAACAGGAGGAGCTCTTTAGCTCGCCGATATCAGCGATATTTTGCAGAAGAGCAGCAGCCTCGCTGTTCGGTTGTGCCTTGGCGTTGTATCGCTGCTTGAGGGTGCTCAATGCGGACAACAGTCTTGTGTTCGATGACATGAGGCGCGAATTTGCCGCGTCCAGGGCAGCTATTTGTTGCTCTTGCGCGTCGATCACGCGCTGCTTGAACGACAATGCTGCAGACATCTTCTGCTGCTCGCGTCGTAGTTCCTCCTCCACGGATATTAACCTGCGAGCAAATTGATGTCGGTTATCACTTAGAAGAGTAAAGGTTTAGTTTTACAAGGTAGGTTGCTGAAAAAAAATTCAACCGATCATCGATCAAACGTCCTGCGACCTTTTCTGGTCTGCTGATTGTTCTCCTACTGCTTTCTGTTAACATCTTGCTGACCAGTCGCGTCGCTGTGGCCGAACGACTAGAAAGCGTCCAGCCACATGGTTTTGGCTCGAAGGTCCAGGTCAGCGAGGTGTCAATATCATCAAGCAGCATATCAAGATCGTAGGATGGTTTGGTCGATGGTAGAGAAGGATTGTGCCTTTGGTTTTAAAGATCAATTATGCTTTTTTGCATATGAGCTACTTTCTGTTGTAATGAGCTACGAGTGAAATTATTGAGCGTTTAAGACATTTCACTCGTTTGGTTGTCATCGAGCGAATATGTCTGTATATTTTCCATGTTATAGTAAGTAGTAGCCCCTGTGCAAAGGAAGACTTTTTTTTTGCAAAATTAATAGCGCAGGTAAACGAGAATTAATGATGTCGAAAGAATAGATTGAAAAATTGTATAAAGCTAGAATACTGAAAGTGTCAAGAGAAGAAAAAGCAGAGTTCAGTACGGTGTGTACACAGTCGCTAGGTGTATTATAGTAATATTAAAGAAACAAATGTGATATAAATAACGTTCAGAGATATTTTCATGAGCCAAACTGTACTCAGGTGTGTAATGTAAGTAAATAGAGAATTGATATCCAACCCAATCAGGACATTCAAAAACTGATGTTGAGAAATTAATCGAAACGTATCCGTGCAACTACGTGTAAACAAACGCGTGAGAGTTCGCGTAATTGTGAGAAGTACGTGAAAAAGTCAAGGAGAGATAGAAAGAATAAAGAAAAAGAAAGTGCAAGGATTTATCGAAAATTCGTTCGAATGTATGAACGGATGAGCACACGAACGAACGAAGTGATTGAATGTTCGTTTTATGTCTTGATAACGTATAATAAGGGGGCACAATACAAAAAAAAAATCGATGTCGTATTTACGAAGTAGCACCGAAATGTTGCGCGTCACTCCAAAAAATGAATATAATTAAATGCCAAACATGTGATGTAAAATGTAAGAAGCTTAGAAATATAATTGACTCTTACACCAAGGTCCAGATCAAGCCAGAGTATACCAAATGCAGCGGATAGAATGCACAGGAACATACAATCAATTAAACATATATTAATTTGGTAAAAGTGACCAGTCGATTATTAAAAAGGAGCTTAAACTCATTACTGTTAAGACGAAAATCTCTTAGCAAACGTAATTAACAATAGACTTCTCGCAATGTAGTTGACAACCAGTAGCACGTGTAGCGCGTTAATCGCGAGCGATAATTTTGACTCCATTGTTTCTCTTTTACCTTAAAGATCTTAAATTGCACACAATTTTCTTAAGTGATATGTACGATCAACGTAAAGTCAATTAGCGAGGAAAGTGAATGAAGCAAAGTGGAGCCGATTGATTCTGGGCCTGATAAATGTCCTGTGAGAATGTAAATGGCTGGAACGTCAGGTTTAAGCGATCCTTGAAAGGTAAAAACATGTAAATGGTTTAAGAGATAGGGATGGAGGAAGAGGCTGGACGATGGTTGACAAGATCAAAACACCAGAGAGACTCGCGAGCAGTGGGACAGTAAGGATAAAAACGATATCTATCCCATTGATACGAGGACATAGGTCTATAGGTGATAATGACACTGATTTATCAGGCAAAATACATTGGGCACGTGGAGTATTAGAGAATGATGATGAAATGTACCTGGAGATGATGCTCTTCATCTTGGTGTCGGGTGCAATGCCGTCTATTTCAGTATCCTCGGTGGCGCCTAATCGAGCGCGTAGCCGATCTACGCTACTTTGCAGCCTCTCGATTTCCACTTCGTACTGGAAACGAAGAGAGACGTGTAGCGTGTTAGTTACGAGGCGAATGGTTTCCGGTCGATGAAGAAGATGCACGAAGACGTATAGAAGTTTAGTATGTTATTGACGCAGTGGGAATCGAAGAGAAAGAGAAAGACGAAGAACTTGTAAGTTTACGGAAAAGAAACAGACTTTAATAATTTACCTGGTCGATACTACGATGACTGCGAGATTTGCTTCTCCTGGTGGCGCAACTCTCCTCCTCGCTGGTGTCTGAAAGATCTCTCGTAGAATCGAGAGAGAGTCGTCTTCTGAGCTTAGGACAGGACACAGGCTGAGGTTGCTCGGAAGAGGTCCTGTGAACGTTGTTACCTTGCCTCCATTGATTCTGAGCGTTCCTCTGAAGGTTTCTGATGGGCTGTGGAGGCGGTGAAGGACTGAGGTCGACACCCCTGACAGCCTCGACGCCTCCTCCGCTGCCCTCCCGTTCCTCCGAGCTGGTACTTCCTCTTCTGGTCGTCCTGCCGTGCGCCGATTCCATGTGGTAGACCGGATTTGCAAAGGCCAACGGCGCGGTGTTCAGTATGTGCGCATTGGCGTTATTGCTGAGGTCGACCGGACTCGAGCTTTGACTGTAAGCGGCAAAGCTCTGATAACCGGAAGACGCTACGTTGCTCAGCTGGGAGATGGAGATCTGGGATCCTTTCTGGGACTTGGACTCGGACACTTCGTCATCGGCATACCTGAGCAGATCTGAGAGCTCCTCGAGATTCCCGTTAGCGCTGGTCATGTTGCCTGGCTTCCCGTAATTGTTGTTCGGTTGGTTAATTGAGAGGGTCAAATTCGGATTGACGTTTGCATTGATCGTCGTCTTCGAGATGTTGTTGTAGTTTTGGGTTTGATTAGCGTTCTCCTCCTTGTGACAGTGATTCCTGCTCCCTGACCTCGAGATGTTGTAATTGTTGTGATTATAGTTATCCTGCTCGTGCATTTCAAGGTTCTGAAGTCGAGCTATGTTATGGCGATGGTGCTGACCGATCGAACCATTGTTAGGATTTATGGTCTGTCCAGTTATGTTGTAATTCGAGTCTTTTAAATTTGTCTGACTCTCGGATCGCGTAGGACTCGTTGGATGAACCTGGCAGTGATTCACGTTGGCCAAACTGGCGCTGGTCGTTAGTCTGTAACCTGTGCCAGTGCGATTCGGCGCCAGGGCACGATGTTGCCTTGCGACTGGGGTTGGCGATCGTGAAACGAAAGCAGCAGGCTCTAGAGGATAGTCATCCGTACTGATCTGGAGCTGAAGCTTTCCGTTTGTTGGTAGATAGGCATTTCTTGGTAAAGTCGCCGCCCGGATGACATTTGGACTTCGTGAACTGTTGTGCCCTAGGGTATTCGACTGCAGCACTTCGTTACTATCCCTAATTGTACCGTTGAGGGTGCTGTGATTGCTTAAGGTTGAGGTCGCCGATATCGAGAGATTCGTATTGCTATTAGCGATCGTAGGATCGTTGTAGCGGAATATATTATTCTGTAGATTAGGGTAACGATGCGAAGTCGGTATAGGACTTGGTCCTGGTTGATCCAACGCTAAAGATATCCTCTCGAGGATCTCAGGAAGACGAGACGCTGGGGAGGATGGCGATGAGGAGGGCGACGCAGCGACACTCTCGCGCAGTAGCGAATGGAGCAACGAGAGCTGTTTTCCCAGATCTATGTAGCCGTCGAATTCCAAAGAGTTATTAGCAGGAGCATCTTTCGGCAATGGACTCTGTTTTTAAAATAATATAAAAAGCATAATTAGATAACGAGTCATCAGCGTGATTCTTAATAGTCACAGATTAAGATAATGGAAGTGCAAAGCCAGAAATTGTTATGAAAAATTTTGTACTCACGCTGATCAGCTGCAGAAAATTTTTCATAGCAGATGCCTCGCGCTCCAGGACATCGTTCATGAACTCCATGAAATTTTCTTTACCCTGGAACCTGGTGAAGTTCGCTAGAGTCTGCAGGGTCTTTGCCACTAGCGTGAGATTTCGCGCTGCCTTCTCATTTGGATATTCTAAAGAAAAGAAAAAGAAAAAAAGATAAACATCATACCAAAGATTTCACCAGGACTAAAAAAGCATTAATCGAGGGACAGGTTGCCAACCTAACGAACTGATTACATTTATTAATTTATCTTCAGGAGATCAGGTCGCTCGCTATTATTAACATAACTCTTTATTAGAATCTATTGTTCGCAATTACTCTTGCAACCTTTACCCGAAGAGTGAGTTCCTCGATTACCCTGGATTCGACGTCCTTGATCAACCTCATCAAAGTGGCCGACCGGGCAAAGATTATTTAAATCTCACAGTCGGCCAAGCGCATTAAAAATTGTAATATCATATTTATAAAATTACCGTGCGTAATGTTGAAGAGCGAAGGACTGAGAATGGCCGGGCACAGAAACCTGAGGAATATCGACGCCGAGATGAGATTATCAGCAATATCCTCGCGTCCCATTTCAGCGAGACGCTCGCGAAATATGCGGAAGCATTCGCGCAGCTCCATGGGAAAATGTGCATGGCTTCCTAGTATTCGACTCCACGCAAGTTCCACGGCAGCACGTAAATTGTGCTGCTGTTTGTGAAGCGCTGCAACGGATGAGACTTTCAAAGGATCTACTTCACAGTCGCCACCCTCGACCGCGCCACGTACAACCGCTCCCAGAGTCTCCTGTAGGTACCGATCCCCCGTTAACTTAAGGTAAGCTTCCATAGCTTTGGTAGCCAAGGAGTTACCCCTAAACGTGAGTCTTTCGTCGTCTGAAAATATAATAATCCTTTAGCTCCGTTTCCCACTGATGGATAAATATTTTTTCTTTTTAGATAATAACCTATTCTATGTATATCCATCATGACCAGATCAGCCAAGAACTGAGACGCCCTCTTCTCCCTCTGCATAACCGCCACCAGAGCAGTTGCGATGTCCTCCTTCGCTTTGACACCAATCACCGGCTCGAGTTTTTCGCACAACGAGGCATAATCGGTCTTGAGGTATTCGAGGAACTCCTGATAAACTTGTACCGGTAAAATGTCTACCGACTGAAACCGGCACTTCACTCGAAGAGCCGGTGGCTCCTTCAGTGGTCCCTTGTCGCCTACGACTGGGTACCATTTTTCCGTGAGATATCGAGACGTTACGTTGTGTACTGGTATACTGACTGAACCTAGAAATTCAAAAGAAATTTTATTTATTATCATAACCATTATTGTCAATAGTCAGTGACGTTTTATTATGATTAAAATTATTAAACCTACCGATCAGAACATTTTTGTCTCTCTTCTTCTTCCTGTCCGCCTCTCTATAGAGATTCACCTGAATGGTATTGACTGACGGCAGATGATGGAAGTCAAAGTGTTCTCCCCAGAAGCACAGATCAGCCTTAAGCTTCGCCGTGGTGCGAGCGTACAGAGTGCTGTCGAGGCAGACCTCACAAAAGTATCGCTTCTTTGCAGGGACGCCTTTCGCCTCGAGTAACCAAATCTGTAGAGAGTTGTCGGTTCGCCTCGTCTGCTCGGCATCCGGTTGTACAGATTTCCTCAAGCTAAACCGAAAATATTGAAAGGTCACCAATAAGTTTCACCAGCGGTTAATCTTCGTGGATAGAATGTTTTTTTTTTTTTAATATCGAAAGAAATAAAAGCAGACATTTAAAAAAGAAAGTCCGATCGTTATCGAGGCACCAGCAACTTTTGTCACTTTCGTGAGTTTCACGATATTCAAATAAAAATAATCTCTTCGATCACATTAACATTCAAGACTCCGGTTTATATAAAGTATAATTAAATGAAACTGCTCCACAGCCTCCCAAGAGAAATTCTTCACGAAATTCCATACCTATGCAGCCACTGATCTCGTTCATGCGCAGTTCTGCAGCTGAAGTACTTGGGTCCCCCGGTGCTGGGTGTCACCTGGAAACAGTGTGGCCGACCCAGTAGGCTGGGATGCAGAGGGGTCACTGCTGCCAGGTCCATGGAGGTCACGGCCTGCCCGCAGAGGAGTGACTCGTGCGAACGACAACCCCGAAGACCTGGACCACGTTGTTTCTGTCGCTCGAGTTTCGTCACGCTCTTCGTCCTCTTCAGTGGATTCGAGCGGAAGGACCTCTTCGAGAAGAAGTTCTGCAAGTTATATGAAAATCGACAAAAACTTCATTAGTGAAGTATATAAAGTGAGCAAGTTCACGGAGCAGTCGAAGACGCGAGTGCGAAACGTCCGAGAGAAAATTGTCAACTGGCTAAAACGGCCTGGTCGAGGATTTCCAGTGACATTGCTCGAGTGAAAGGTAGAATCTACCGGATCCAGACTCTCACGCAGTGCTCCCCACACTAGCCTGCTGCGTTTTGTCCGCGTGCGGTTACACGTAGAGACCGTAGCTACACATCCACTTTGCAAGTAGATAAGCGGCCTCTACTACAACCTCATCCGAACTAAAAGAAGTTAGACTTATACAGGGATCGCAAAATAGTACATGAGGAGTTCGCTCGAGCGTAGAAGTCTATCTGAAACACCTGATCCTAGAGACCAAAACAAGATCAGCAGATATATCGACGGAGTCTCTATCACCGATCGCAGTTCATTTACCCTGCTCGTGAAGTAGTTGATGATGACATTGACTACTTTATCCTCGTTCTCGTCCATTGTCCTCAGGCACATCTTTTTCTTCCTCATCAACGTAAACGGCGCGAAATGACTTCTTGAGCTTGTTCACTCGTGGACCGTTGGATGGCTCAATAGCTCAATGGCTCAATGGCTAAACGCGACATCCTCGTAGTTCACTGTCCAGCCAGTTACTGCTTCGCAGTTATCTTGCTCCTGGTTCCTTTCGTATCTTTGACCTTATCGTTGAACTCGGCGCGATGAACAGACCAAACGCACGTGACACGTCAACAATACGACGAGAAAGATTGTACGAACGTCTTTATCCGTTAAATCCTAGAGCAACGACGTTATCTTCCCGCGCGTCTTAACGGCGATACCACGAGGAAGTGACCCTAGTCCAGGTGTCGACTTTCAACTGGTCTGACTCCTCGGTCTCGGTGGAGTCGCGCGAACGGATAAAGACACGGACCCTGAACGATATATGGAATCGAAGAACCCACCAGAAGACACGATCCAAATACTCGTTTGGAATGCCAGCTTCCTTGATCACTGTCAATTTATTTTTAACTGCTCGACGGAACGAGAGCAAACTCATCAGGTATTTCGAGATGGTCCAGCACGCGGCTAACATTAATTCACGATACGTGAGTTCAGTGTCTCGATTGGCTATTTCTCAAGAAAATAATACGTTTCCTGAATATATAATTGATATCACCGTCACTGTGAAACGCGGCTATCCGATACCCTAAAGTAGCTTCGGGTCCGTCGATTTCGAGCTAGACGCGTTCTCTCAGAAGGAAATCTCAGCAGCGACTGCAGATGTTACCTCGGTCGTTCGGGGGAGCCCAAGTCAAGGGAAGTTTTATCCCCCGAGGTACCTTTGTGTTGCCGAAAAACCCCCTCGTGGGCTCTAGGTGAGTGGGGTGCACTATAGGTACGGTGCGCCGGTACCTCGGTAGAAATACACTCGGCCCCGTCTCCCTCCCCTCGTTCTCTTCCTGGCTGGGGCAGCCTCCCCAAAGACCAGACAAAAACGTCTTGAGGTGGTTCTCAATGCGCAAATCCCGAGGCGCCTCGCAGCCTGTTTCGAAACCAGTCTGCTCCTTTCTTTGTTCCTCCAGCGCCCTGCTCCAAAGGTATATATATATGTATTTGTATCGTGTGCTCACGATATATATATATATATATCACTATGCATAAGGCAGCTTCACTCTCGACTCTCGCAACAACCGGCTCTATGTATCTTGATTCATTGTTTTAAAATGTCTCTTAGCTCGGAGCGACGCTTGGCGTCCTGTCGCCTCCAGAGCTTTATAGGGCGGAGACCCTTCTAACTAGGCAGATTTTACGACCAGGAGAGGAGTAGCTCGGGGAACCACGTGAAAACCGGATTGGAGTCATCTTCCGGTCTAGAAGGTATTAAGGATTAAAGAGGCATAAGACCGTAGCTGGGCGTCGCGACGCTCGACTATGCGACTGGTCCGCGGTGTTGACCGAGTTTCTCGCGGTTTTACTCTCCGCCTCGAGGAAGTAGAACGAGTCGTACGCGCCGGAACTCGCAACGTCTGCACACGCCTTTACTGCCATTTAACGGCTAGCGGAACGTACGGGCTCTTATAGCTGGAGCGAGCATTCATCTGGAAGTCTTCCCGATCGAGATCAGGTTTTTAACGATCATTACTTCATCGGAAAATATTATGATTATTCTGACAATCAATTATTCCATATGATTACCAAGACTCATCTTCTTGTATGACTTCCTGCGGTTAGGATTTTATTAATAAAAATATAGTTTTTGGAAAATCTATTTGATTGCCTAAACCCGTCTCTTACAGTCGTCTCTTGATGTTAAAGATGTACCGTTAACCAATCAAGCATCAGTATTATGTGCCTTAAATCCCAATGCTCATTGGTTATACGATACCTTTCCCTTGGGAGACTGTAAAAAAAAGAGATACGGGTACAGGCTCATGACTTTGAAAGTGACGTCGTTAACCCTCGATGATGGCGTCTGCTCACGTGACTTTGTAGCCTAACATGCTGTATATTCTTGCAACTCGTTCAGCTCTCACGCGTCCATCTAGCTATATGTAAATATCCATGGACCAGTTTTCCTTCTTCATAGTTTTACCGCTTTGCTGGATGTAATCGACTTTGTTCCACTATTGTCATTCTAATCGTCTAATGGGAAAGCTTCTCGCAGACGCCGTTTTCACGAATTAGAAGCGGTTACTGCTGAAAGCCAGAAGTCTCAACGGATGAAAACGGGATTTTTCAGCAGGGTCAGAGACATCGCGAGATAAATCTATTCGAACTGTAACTTCCCCTATTTTCTCAATTCGTCTAATCCTGCCACTGCACTACCCTTGTACGGATCTCGTCGATTGATAAATTTCACAGCATTGAGAAAAAAAATTTTCAAATTTGAACTTTACACATATTCCAATCAGATACTCACGACAATACGATTAGGGGTGACATCCAGAGGCCGCGCACCGAGTACAGGAGTGGCTGGAGCGCTACCCCTCCGACAGGCCTTCTCGTAGGAGGTATCTAGAACAGAGAAAAATATAACCTCAAAAATTTTCACACATCGAACAATGTTCTTTTCCACTCGAGAAATCATCCCCTAAAATTTTTCGTCGCACGACATTTCTTTTTCGAGAAGGAAACGGAAACAGCAGCTCACCAAAAAAAAAACTTTGTAATTTACACGCCTTTCTTTTTTCTCCCTCTCTCACACACTCACTCAAGTTCCCACTGTGTTTACAGTCAGTGGTTTAAATGGTCTTCTCGCACAAAACGTCTCGAGTTACCAAAACCCCCTTTTGCGCTTATGGCCTATTCATCCCCTTTGCCAACGTAAGCAGGTACGCGGCTGGAACCTAAGAGACGCAGAAGACCAGTGGAGGTTTAGCGAAGGAACATTTTTTGCCGCGCCCAGGCAACCCGCTCTAAGTACAAATGATAGCTGGGTACATTGCAATAGCTGTGCTTTGTGCTACAGCACTGGTGTCTATAAGAAATAACCATAACGATATGGCTCGAAAGGTCGCAATAATATGAAAAGTAGTTGGTACAAAAATTATCCGATCGAAGCTTTGCTCTCGTGCGTGTGTAATTCGATTATAATGGGTTGGCAAGCGGGTGTGACTACTCCTGTTTGCTACGAGTTTGACCCTCCTTAACCACCCTTCCACTTGGTATACTTTGTACTCTCTGGTGGGTTCCATGTTTTCTTTTACTTTCCGGGCTCGTGGATAAATTCCCTCGGGCTACGGATTAATTCCGTTGGCTTTAAAATGAGCAACAGGACCGCTACGAATATTCGAGCGACCGATGCGCACTCGCGCGGACTACTTCGGAACTTTGCTTTGACCACGCGGTAAATCGGATGTTATGCTATATTGGAAAATTATCATGGGTCTAAATGTCTAATGAGGTAACGCTGTTGTTAATAATTAATAGGGAGATTAAAAATTATTTTCGACGCAGTTGCCAAATCGCCATGTAATCGTCCTGTGCAATTCTCAGTAACGCTATGGGTGTACTGTTCAACGATTACTGTACGTATATTCGTTGAACTATAAGGCTCCAGCCACGCCCAGTGCACTCCAAGGCTAATTGCAACTGGCGAATTCTAATTGGTTCAGAAATAATTGTCGAAATCATTGTTACTCTCAGTGCCCTTTCGTTTTTCGAATAGGTCAGTTAACCAAGCAGCTGCCACGGGGGCGCTAGGCCACACAGAAATGCATTGCGTCTTTTGTGCGAGTTCAGGCTCATTGAAAAAAAAAAAAAAAAAGTAAAAGATAAAGCCATGCCTTGCGATCAGTTAAAATTGAAACGAAATAAAATACGTAGGGGACACTGGGTCTCCAATATGGCGACGATCTTGCCTTCTATCCCTTTATGCCCAAAAGACTCATTGTTCGAGGAGTAGGCCTAACCAGGCAAAAAGGAAGGGAGGCAGGATCCTGGACCGAGGTCTTTCTTTCAAGAAGGATGTTCTTTTTTGCTCGGGATAAATAAGATTAAAAAAAAGCAGCTCATTAGTTTGAAATGCTATCCAGGGGGATGGAGCTACTTCTTTTTTTTGTTTCTGGAAAAACAAATACCCAGTATCCTCATAACAGGGTCGGCATGGTGCACCGATCAAAACATTCTGCACGGGACATGAATAACGCTTGAGGCAACGAAGTAGAAGGGACAGGATCATTTGTGGATGCTGGACGTGGCTGAATACTCGTATAAAATTTTATGAAAATTTTTTGGCAGGGGTCTCGAACATACGTTAGCAGCCGTGTAGTTGCGCTTCATTGTAGTTTAGAGGGACAAAGGGGCGCGGGGGTAAGATACTGCCCTACAAAGGGAGGACAAATAAATGCCGCATAAATAATCCAACGTTTAAATACATAGCGCAACATCATCTTTCGATCGTTTCCTGCCTGTATTTTTCACGTGTCCATTGTCGTACCGGTAGGGCGTAACAGTCACCGGTCGGTAAAAAGGGGTTCTTCTGAATGACGCAATGATTTGACTATTTCATTATTTCACCAAAGTGACTTGCCTACGCGAAATCCATGGAATCGATAAAATGTAAGAAATTTATTACATTCTTTTTGTCACTCGATTTTTCAAAAAATACGAAAAATGACTTTCTCGCGAACGAATCCTAATGGTAGATCAAGAGTTTCTAAAGCGATTATGAAAACTGCTCGCAGATTGAACGAAAACTTTTGTGGTAGCAATAGACCAGAAACTAGTTTACCACGACTAAACCAGTTCGCGATACTATTCATGAGATTCACACGCCATTACCCTGGGGACGAGTGTTAAAGCGAGTAAAACGGCCGGGAAGCCTCTATCCTTGCCATGGGGTACCATTTAATTTATCGCTTTATTATGGTCCCTTATGGTCTCTATGCTTCCTGTTAAAGTGTTAACAATGCTGGTCCCCATTAGCATCCTTACTGAAAAATGATGTCAATCGTCGCACACGATTTAAGATGTCGTTAAGTTTGCTACCAGATATACGAACTGCCCTTTGCCTACGTAGTAAAACGACACAGTGGACACGAGTTAAAAATTCTGTCAAAAAGTTTTAATTCAATTATTCTCCTTGATATCAATTTCTGAAGATTTCACAACACCGGAAGTCACTGCGAGACCGTAAGACTTTTTTAACCCGGGCCAACTTTTAGGGTCGCTCAGCTGACCGCAAGCGAGTCCCATTGTCCCGAAGAACTTATAGGCAAAGAATGACCAAACAATTTACACTGGCCTTGTAATACCCGGTATGGATTCCGAGAGGATCCATTCAGCCGGATATCGATCCTACGAGACTACAATATAGGTATACAGGCGTGAGCTAAATATATTAAGTTCCCATTCTTCTATTCATTCAGTGACCACCATAATCCGAATTCCAAGACCGTTAATCATTTTCATGGTTAACGCCGATGGGTCCCATGAGCAGCTTTGCATATACATATATTCCACCATAAGGGCTCATTGTGCCGTTCGATGATTGTGCTTTATTTTGCGGCACGTACCTCCCTCGTGAAGTACCTCGCTGTGGCCTACAGGAGAGATTCGAGTAATCGGTTTGTACGTTTATATAAAACCGCGTCAAAGAGACTACTAGAGAAATTGTAATCGAGCCAATGAAAACGCTTGGTTTTCTAACGGTTAGAATCCAGAGTGCAACCAGGCGAGTCGACCGACGAATCAATAACGGATGAACGCTCACGAACAGTGGCTCATTGAATTTCGTCCAGGATCCTCAGTAATCTAGGTATCCTCTGCGACGACTGCCAACCGAATAGCGCACAAAGTATACAGTAGTCGGTTCCGGCCACGTTTTGAGACACGTGAGAGGCACGGTCTGAAATTTGAATAGAACTGACGCACGTGAAAAGAGAGACAAGAGTAAAGGTGCCCCCACAGAGCGATCAACGAGCGAGAAGGCGGAGTAACTGTTCAACAGATGTCACATTACGTTACAGTTCCATGGGACGTTTTACGAGAGCAGTAAATACGAGCCCCATTGCTTTCGTGAAATGAAAATTTCGATTTCACTTCTTGGCTCGATACGTCAGTTTGTTTGACTTAATTTTTTATTTATTAATAGAAACTTTTAACGAAGGCTTTTGGTTCGACATAAAATTACATGCTACGCGTTCCCCTGTCTATTTAAAAATCGTAATATCCCTCCCCCTCACCTATCCCTCTCAAGGAACACGTGTATAGTTAGACAATTTTTCAGCAGCAGTCCCTAGGCTATCCCTGGCACTGTGGGTCCCTGGCAGGCATGTGCCTCTTGGGCCGCAAGGACTGACAGCTTCCTGTAAAGGAATACAAGAATCCATAGAAGCCCTCGAAAGTCAGGGAGAATTCTTAAAGGCTGGTTCGCAAGAGATCTCGGCGAGAGTAACGGAAGCTCAATTTCAATAGTGACGGACGTGAAGAGTTGAGAGAAAAAATCCAAGTCTGATCTGAGCGAAGGTCGTTCGCGGACAATATGACGCGGTATCGAGAGTGACAGTTAAAATAGTGTATCGCGCACTAACGTTCTACGATTAAACACGTGCCAAGCTGACATTCACATCCGTATAGATACGGCACTAGTTTATAATTAGCCTTTCGTTCTAGCCGGCTGGAAGCCTAATGAAAAATACAACATGAACCCCTTTGGCACACCGGAAATTGTGTCTCCCATACTCTGAGGGTTTAAAACGTGGGTCAAGGTTCGCTCAACTTGACTCTATAGTCGTACAGAGAACGTCAGTAAGTATACTGGGGGAGGGGGGAATAAACCCTGTCGGCAGCCTGTCGTAATAAGTATTATTACACATTCGGGTACCCAGTGAATACAGCAACGCGACTGGCTCGTGTCGCCAAAGCGATTCCCGGTGAAGTCGTTGAGGAGTCGAACGAGTGCGGCAGTTAAAGCGTAAATTCCAATACGAAAGCGTATGGGTACAAGGTGATTTAAGAAAGAAAAAAAATGAGACTCGAGGTTTGAATTTTGACATGGTCTATTGGTAGGACTGATTCGAGAACACTCGGTAGCTATTGTGCGCGTTCACATTGCGTGAGCACTCGAAGACGAAGTTCACATTGGAAAGGAGAGAGAGAGAGAGAGACCGTCGAGTGCCCTCGAGTAGCTCGATTGTGCATTTGGTAAGCGACCTGACGGCCCATTAGCTTCGAATCGCCATTGTAAATGAGCCTGAGGGTAGACGAGAGCGACGCGATTTATCGCATTGAAAATGCTTATCCAGCGGACGACGCTTGGCTAACAATAAGATCTCACAGTATTCATTCGGGCAGCGCCACTATTGGTCGCGTCTTCTTATCGTACTTATATCCGCCCTCGATCGGTATTCCGCTCCAGTAATAATGTTTATCGCGATAATTATACATAATTGGGGCAGCACGTTAAACGCGCATGCGCACGCGACTTCCACTCGGCAGATGGAAGACTGGAAAGTCGCTGCGCACACGCGACCAAAAAAAAGGAGTCAGTCGCATCGACGCAGGTGCTGCAGCTGCGCGCGTAACGCAAATCGAGTAACGCAAAAGTATTTTGCGTTGCAGCGGTACTTTTTCAACGTAGCGAGACTTAAATATCTTATTCCGTTACCATGAGTATCGCGCATACACGCTGCTACTGCCGCTATCTCATTACGTATGGAGTTACTTCCGATATTATTAATAATTAACCCAACGAGTTTCTTTGCCGGTTCTTATCTCCTTGGGAAGTAGAAGAGATAACCCCGTCGGACCCAGCGTCAATCGACGCCATTAAAGGCCAAACCCCATTTAGCCGTTATTCCAAGTACAGCAGGTTACGCTGGCGCCAATAAAGTAGAAGCTAATAAAATGCAAAACCCAACGGAAGCCGTTTGAACTTTTCATCGTAACGTAGAAGCGGATGGAGCTTATGGGTTTCATTTTTCTCTTGGCCAGCTCGCCGTATATCAGCGCCCTCCGTGTGGATTTACTCCGCGTCGTGTTTGCGGCAGGAAGAAAGTACGTGAGAGAGGAATGACGGTAAAATCCTTCGACAAGACCTCGGGACCTTCTTTCCCACCTTGACTCACCTAAAACATAAATAGATAGGGAGAATGTTAACAGGCTGGAATGGCTCTCTTAATAGAATCTTTACGTATAATGTTGTCATGTTTTCAAAGCTCGATAACGTCGCTTGCACGCGAGCTGCTGCAATACCCGACTCTGTACTGCAACTCGATCCGATGACAAGTTTGCCCCAGTTTATTTCTTATCCACCTTATCTGACCACTGAACTGTGAAAGCTCCAATTCTTATCTGATTAGGGCTCGCCTGTTGCCGCATTACAAGAGGCTAAGTGGGTCTGAATCAATGCTTACATAAAAGTCCTTCCTCGTAGCAACACGAAATGTTCAAAAAATCAAAATCTCATTAGATACCAGTTATATGCATATATGTATATATACATAGTACATTAAGTAGGACATATGTACAGCCGAATAAGAAAACGACCAATATGCTTACGAGTGAGTCACGAGCTTTACACGTTGCATTAGTACTTTGAAAAAAAAAGCACATACCCACTATAGGAGTACCGTTGGATATTCTACGGATGAAACCGGAGGTACGATATCATCGTCTATCTTCAAGCGAACGGGTAAATGTGTAAAGCAAAATCTTTTCACAGATCCCAGAGTCTGCCTTGTTCAGACAGAAGCATTGTGTGACGGCAATTCACTCTTCACATTTTCACGCCGTCTCAGACACGCGATCGCACCCCAGAAGTATCTTCCGACATAGACGAGATGTTTAGTCTAGATTTTCAGAGAAGGGAGAGCTATTTTTTACAGCACTGCCATTGGCCGTAGTACGAGAACTTTTAACGGTACTGTAGAGAGGGAGGATCCAATATAGGTATATAGGATATCGGTAGACTTTGAAAGTCCTGAAGCTTATTTTGAATTTCGTCGTTGTCTATACTTAGTGTGAGCGCGAGAGAGACAGTCCTATAGGGGTTCACGTGCTCAAGATAAGGACAGACATAATAAAGGCGTAATTTGCATGTGTATTAAAAGGCCCTTTGGCTTTTATGTATAAGCTCCAATGGCACAGCCCGGACAAACGTACGAGACTGGCTCTACCTATATATAGGTTAAGACTCGAGGAAAGTACGACGCCGGTAGACGCCTGTAGACGCCACGGCAGAGCGCGTCGGCTGGCTGGAAACGAAACAAAAAGGGCTGATCCAGCGTGAGACGTCTTCCAAGAAGATTTCACGAGGAGTTCGCGTAAGAAAAATGAATATCACTAAAGCGCCGTTCCAAGAAACAAATGGCTAATCGGACGTCCCGAGAGAGACCGCCCGCGCTATGTATTTTCAAGAGAGGGGGGAAAATCGTTTGGCCCATATATCAAACAGGCGCCGTACAATCTCATGGGCGTCCCTTTTCACGGCGCGTAACCAAAATAAATATAAATGGACCAGTGCGTCACGCCATAGGAAAGACCCCTGAGACTCGGAAAGTAGATACAACAATGTTTCACAGCCATGACAGTTACGTCCAAATGTGTTCATAAATATGATGAAAAAATTCGACGACTCTGTAATCAGCTACCAGATGGCGTTTAAGAGCAGCCTAACCGATTCGTATACGCGTTACTCGATCGCACAAGCTTCTAGTATGTGAAAATCAAGCTTAACCTTCTCTTTCGCGTCCAGGTTTACCAGCGACTGAATAAACGACGCCAGGCGTCTATTTTTCTTTTCCAAGACCTTCGTCCAATCGTTTGTCGGTTCTCAGACGGCTGCGTCGCCTTGCAGTAATGTCCCGACGTGATCTCAGCGTGTAGTAAGCGAAAGGAACGCTTACGAGATACAAGCTAGTTTCACAGAGTAACGTCTATACTGGCGTAATAAGTTGGTACAGGCATGGGATATACGGAGACACGGTGGCTGGCGTATGGATCAAGACGGAGCTACGGACGCGCAGCGCACACTGATATTTTGTCTGAATAGAAAGGCGAGTGGTACTCGGCCGACGTAGACTGGACTCGCCGAGAGTTCGAGCATATCGATCGACTTTCCCGGGTAGCTTTTAATATTTTACTGAGCAAAACGAGAACACGCTTGTCTTACATTATTCAGGAGAGTTTATCTTTACTTCGTATAACGTATTACAGGAGCGACGTGCACGTTAGTCGCACGTGGATTGATTTGCTAGTGACATCCTGGTTAATCTCGACTTCCGGTACCCATGGTAGGGTGTACTGGAATGTGTATACATATATAGTACTTTGGAATGTAATCGAGCCTAGAAAAGGACCAAGGATGCCCTTGAGGACGTTATTGCTTCAAACGAAATGAATTGAATGGCTGAGCTTGCTTTATCTGGTGCTGATTAATAATCCCTTGCCATTGAGCAAACAGGAAGCGTCTGAGATCGTAGTGGCTTTAGAAGGGGATTTAATATAAAATTGAAGGACGAATGAGTGGAGAAAGGGGACATGGTTTGAGGTTAGGAAAAAAAGGAAGGATCAAGGATGGATGATGATTTGGGGACGAAAGAAAAGATCGTCGACTGGAGAAATATTGGGTCAGGGGTCGAAAGGGCGAGGGGGGTTGACTGTTAAATAAGCCCCAAGACTGGTCCGTGGACTGGGACTGACAGTTAGGATATTTCGTGAGAGGACTGGTGGAAGTGAGGGGAAGGAATAGGGGAGGGGTGGGAAAAGGAGGTGGAGGAGAAGCAAGGAACAGAAGGTCGTAGGAGGAAGCTGCGGATAGGATTTCGCCATTGATCATGCAGAAAATAATTAATAGCGGTCCCTGCGGCAACGGGACGCCCACGGTGTCAAATTAATCCGACTGTGGATTAATTGGAGAATTAAAGATTAAAGGCTGACGCGAAGTCGCGTCCCCGTTTAATTATTCGTTCACGTGGTAATGAATTAACGGGCATCCACTTTGGCGACGTGTCCCGTCTTTATGACGCGACGAGAGACGTTTAGGGTCTCCCTGGGTTATTCGCTGCGTCGTTGTTACAGTGAACTGGGGTGGTTGGACGTCGCGTGAGTCATCGCGAGAATTACGAGAAGACGGGAGGATCGGCCCAGGGCAGCGCTCCTTCTCTCTGGGTGAGACACCGTGGTCCAGTCATCTCGTGAGAACGCGACCCGCTTCCGTTTCCAGCTCCTATTTCCCAAGCGAGCGCCCCTTCACCCGTGTATAAACGCCGTGGCAAAGAGTGCGCTGGTAGAATGAGCTATAGAGATAGAGAAAGACTAGAGAAAGAGAATTAGGATTCGACTGGTCTTGCTAATTTCGAATAAACGCGACGACGTCAGCTTCGTCAGAGAACGGATGACGTGGATGCGGCCACCGACTGATGAATCCGTTGGGCAAAAAAAGAGATCAAAACTAGATAAGTAAATAAACAAGTTTCGAAAAAAGGGTCATTTTGAACAAAAAAAAGTACCAACCCCTATATCCCTAACGGGTTGTATCAGCCCGGTGACTCTGCGTGTTCGTTTTTATTCTGTGCCAATCCCAGCATCCTTAATCGTCGGGCAATAAAGTAGCTTTTAAGGGATCAACGGGGGGGGGAAGGACGATCGAGTACAAAGGGGACATTTTTGTGGATTAGCCTGGGCCATTGTGTCCTTCTATGTCGGGACTAAAAAGCCAGAGCCAACGAGAGCAACCGTGTGCGGGATGGCTCCGTGGGATTAGATATTATTTCAACGCTTAACTGGGAATGGACGTGCTGATTTGTGTCAATAGATTCTAGACTAATTGTCGGGAACGCATCGAGGGACGGAATGCGATTATAGAAGCATCTGCTCCTGATTGCCTATCTAGCTCTTGGCCTTTTTCAGTTTCGGCCAATTTGAATTTTACCATCATCATCATCATAATTAGACTTGGCCTTTCCAGGAAAACCTCCAAGAATACATAGCACAGCGTCGCCAAGTGAAATCAACTTTTTCGGCACGTGAAATAAAATCTGCGTTCTCTGTAAATTAGATTCCCCTGGTTCCCCTTTGCCTCGCCGCCAAGGACACAAATCTATATATAAAAAAAACACAGCCATTTCTCCCTGAGTCGCACAGCCGATCACCGAGCGAATCCCACGAGAAAGTAGAAAGTTTCGTATTTTTAAGAAAGACCAGAGAAAATCGCCACTGTACATAAATACCAAAAACGTTATCGCAGTATCGTTATCATCGACGTACCTAAGGACTCGCTAGTCTCTCAAAACTGCACGCGTATACGATCCTCGCTCGATTCATAGTCCAATTGCAACAATTGTCACAATTATGACAATTCGCAACAATTGCCTCCGGCGACAAGACCTCCGACGACACACGTATATAGATATACGCGTCCAGCTGTTTCTCGCTTCGACCAACGACGAGGTACCACAATCCGTCTCCCTTGCACTCGACCACGCTGATATACCCCAGTGCCAGGCCTCTAGAATTTCCGCAGAAGCTGCGCCTCGCGTCGCATCCTGCAGATCATTGAACTTAATTAAAAAAAATAATTTTCTGCGAAATTTCAGGAAACGCGCACGAATTACTGATCCAGGTCACACTAGATAGCGATAAAATTTTCCACGAGGGACATACCCATCTGCACTTTGTCAGAGTTGGGTCCCTGCAGATTCCAATACAGGAAATTCCAAACGATAACGTCAGACTGGCCGTTACGTCAACAGACGCGTAATAACATGACAGAAGAGAAGGAATTTGCATATAGAAGTCGTGGAGTCCGAGGTCACGTTACCTCCTTGCCCCTCCTTCCAGCTAACCCAGGCCTATCGTGTCGTGCCGTATCAGTACTGGTGGTCGTTCTAGGTACACAAATACCAATCTCCATCCCTATGCCCAATGGAGCGGGTTCCATTGTGCCATTGCGACTAGGGCTTCTATACTAATGGACGAGCGATCGACGGACAGTCACAGCTGACACGATCTTTTTTTTTCTTTCTTTCTTTACTAAACTCCCGGCATTTGCCCTGCGAACAAAACCGAGTGCATAAAAAGATCGACGGGAACGAAACGAACCAGCACTTTGCTGACACATGTGTTGCGTATGGCGAGTACCGAACCGCAATAAAAGCGTCGCGCTTTGCTATGTATTTTTTGACATTGCACAAACAACTCTAGCGACCCCCTAGAAAACCCGAACCTGACGTCAGAGCAAACTTCAACTTTTTACATCCTTTATTCCCTGTACCGGGTAAACAAGCTGTTAGGGTAAAACGGCAGATGTCAGGATGCCAATGTAAATTTGCTATTTTTTTCAAGCTTAACATTCGCCTCGCGATCCGATGACGAAATCACCTTGACGAGCGACTAAAAATTCCGAGCGGTTCATTCGCACCCAATCAGACCCAATTTCGCATCAATCTGTCCTCGAAGTGTAATCAGGACAGAGCAGCCGAGACGTCACGACCGATAGCTACGATGCTCTCGACGATAATTTTTATTGAATTCGCAAAATTAGCCACTGCTATCTGTAATACGCGTTCCGCGTATCGAGACGATAATCGAACGAAATGAGCAATCGGCGATACAGCGACGACGGGAATGACGAACAGTGGGACTCATTGTCCGTGGGTCTTATTGAAAAATCATCAGACCCCAAGACTGGCCCGTCGGCATAAAACGAGCCTTGCGCGTGTTCGGTAAAGGGGTAAGAGAAAAAAAAAACTAAAATAAATTTGATTGGCAAGCAATGCGAGAGGCAATTAGGCAAGTGCTTGGCTTTGTTGTGAAAGTCTTTCGTAAGGGACCTACGTAATGTGTATCGAATGGCTAAGCATACCATACGTGCATAAATACGATCAATTCACGTATCAGACTGTAGCGCGAGACGAGAATCGTTCTACCTATGTACATTTGCACGATTAAAAATTTGCAAATAAATATACTTTCGACTGACCTGGACCCATTCGAGGCGTGCCCAAAATGTCTTATCATCATATCAACGCGAAGGCCACAAGCTAAAGGCGATAGGCACAATCTCCCGGTTGGATTTCTTGCATAAATTTTCACGACGTATGAATCAAGCTGCGCAACGACGTAAATAACACGTTGAGCGATAAATCTATTGATAAACGTAGTGTTCGCACTGCTAGCCACTTCAGGCTTCACCTGTCGACGCGTATGAGACCTGTGAAGATTTTTATTGCACACGCTATGCGTATAGGCGTACCCTGCGAGACCTATTATGATTTTGAGTGGGACTACCGAGCCCGAGTACAAAGCACGCACAACAATAATCCACCGTACGAAATCAGATTATCCATGAAACTTTTTAATATTTTACTACGGGCTACGGATCAGGCCCAGCCACGAATCGACTGTATCCGCTCGACAAAGGATAGGAACCAGAGGGAGCGAGAGAGCTCATGGGGAAGTTTAGGAGAGGAAAGTGTAGCTATTTGGTTAGAGTGGGTTCTGGTCCAAGAGGCAGGTGCCCAAGAGGACTGGTAGGGCCCTGCATAAGTAGGTCCCCGAAATCTTGTTACAGGCTTCGAGCCGATCGGCCGATTCCAGCAGACGACGTCTCCCATACAAAAGGCAAAGACGCGCGCAACCAAAAGGACAGACAGGGACGCTGGGTTCGAGGGTAATGAGAAGGGAGTAACGCAAAGATGGATCGGAATCAGCTCGAACGTTAATTGGACCTGGTACGGCTGTGAATTCGAGTAAGAGAGATGGATTGGAAAAAGAAAAGGTACGATGCGTTAAGAAGGGATAAGAGAAGAGGCTCGTTTGGCGATTGACTCCTGGCTGTGTAACGGGACTGCGTGAAGTTACGCACGAGCACGGGACAACGTTCATGGCGTTGATTTGTCAGGGCTGAACGCGAGACACCATGAGGTTGAATTCGAGGTCTCTCCAATGGGTAGCCGACCGAATTGACCTTATCTTTAAACTGGTTCGATCGGTGGAGAATGTAGAGAGGAATCCAGTGCCCCTTACAGGGCACAACCATCGGGACAATAACTGCATCCTTTGGTCGTTCAATTATATTATTAATGTATATATATATATATATATTTTAATTCATTAGGGATAATTCAATTACGTGAGGCTAGCCAACTGGTAAAGCATTTAAAGAAATAGAAATCGTACCATTTTAAGGCTACCGGCGGTTAACGATAAGCTGGCCTTTTTTTCCTGCTGATAACAAAGACTTGCGAATGGTACCGCTGAGAAACTTCTTCTCCGGGAGGAAAACTATACGGTTTACTTCTCCTGCATGTTCTTCCTGTGCTACGGTGCCTTCCTATACCTTCTACTAAGGGAAATATCGACAAATCCTCGTTAAACGTCTTTTGCTGGAGTACTGCAGGGAGCCGAGTATATAATTTTCCGGCTAATAATGACGATTACTCCAGTCCTCGTAAAAGTCGTGTTCGGTACTAAAAGTCACGAGTGAGAGAGATAGGGTGAAGAAAGGAAAGACAGGGAGAAAGAGAGAGAGAAAGGGGATACAAAGAGAATGAGAAAGAGTCCTGAGGCAACTCCCACCCACCATAGGCATCTATAAGCGGCCAATGCCCTCAGAGTGAAATTAAAACGAAACTTTCGATTTTCAAAGGACTCTCCTAACGATCCGTACCTGAATGAACACCAGCGTCAGCATCCACGTCGTCCTCGTAGGTAATAACCTCGATCCTTGTAACAGCCTGAGGTGCGATCTCGTGTTCCGCGTAACTGTTAGAGTCGGTAGTGTTCGTAGACGAAGTTGAGGCATTCGATATACTCGATGTGGTCGAGGTCGTAAAAGACGTCGTCGCCGTCGAAGCAGCCAATAAGGTCTCAGCCGACGCGACCGTGGTCTGACACGGTGGACTCTCGTTGGAGGTATTGTACCTGGTAGTGGCACGGGCCAGCGTGCTCGTGCTTCGCGCCAGCTTCGTACTGTGGCTCCTACGGATCAGGTTGGTGAAGGTAGTGTTTTGTTTTGCCGTTTTCTGATTCGGCTGCCTCTCCGTACTAGTCGCCAGGTGAGCCGGCTTACCGAAGCCGATTTTGGGCACTGCCCGATCCCTCCTAGCCTCCTCCCTGGACTCATCCGCCATTCCATTGCCGGTCCCTCCTCCAGCGGCTTCGGCTCTACCAGCGACGTCGGGGCCACTCGGCTTCCCAGGTCCGCTAACCGGCTGGTTGTCGAAGCAGGCGATCGTCTGGTTCAGCCGATTCTCCTTCCTGTTTGCTTCCTTCCGGCCGGTGAACCGGCTCTGAAACTTTTCGATGGTCTTGAACGACCTGGTCCTCTCGACCTTCTTCTTCTGCTGCTGCTGCTCGGCAACCTCTGGTAGGCTGTACTTCGGCGCCTCGAAGATCCTGGTCAGGGACTGAACCTTCCCGGAAGTACCGACAGGAACGCTGCTGCCCTCCTTATTCTCGACAACGTTGCTGCTCAGGGTACGAGTCAGGATGACGTTTGGGATACTCTTGGACGTACTGATGGGGAAGGTGTTGCAGGCAAACTTTTCCTTCTCCGGTTCGAGGTGGCTCTTCGGGATCTTTGAGGAGTATCGTGACTCCCCGTCGAGGGTCACGTAGAACGTGGACCTCCTCTTTGGAGAGTCATCGATGCTCTCAGCTCCCAACATGTCACTGTTACTTCAACGTTTATCCTTTCCTACCTCCTTCTTCTTCGTCACTCTGGCCAAGGCAAACCTGATCTACGTTCACATGTCTGCTACGTTCACTGTGATTCCTGTAATTACGCCGAGAATCCTCCTCCTTATAGCTAGAACTTAAGTTCCTCGTCGAGAGCTGCACGTGCTTCGACGCTTGGCTGCTTTCAAAACAACGTCCTATCCTCGACTGCTTGTCTGTTGTCATTCACTAGGAGCTACTCCGCAAGACGGACACACACTCCAAAGCATTCACTGTAAACGACGACAACACGACAGCGAGCGTCTTCGATTTTTTCACGCACGACCACGACGCTACTAGCCTAACATCGTAAAAGCAAAAGACGCCTGATCGCCGTAACACCGTACGATTATAAGAATTCCAAAAGTTTCTGTAACTCGATCGAAGTTTTACACAGCTGCTTCCTGGCTTCTGTATAACACAACACGTAGGTACTGTACGTACGTCTCACTCGTTTACTCGCAAGGAAAAAACACGACAAAAATTCTCTCGAGTCAATGCACACCGCGATCCCGAGTTCGGCGGAAGCTCGAGCGAGACTTTAGAGAAACACATGTAAAAAAACGTGGAAGACCAATGGGAGAAATTAAAGGAACGAGAGAGAAAGGCAGAGAGAGAGAGAGAAAGACAGAAGGAGAGATAGAAAGCCAGAGGAGCGATCCGTCAACCGCACAGCAGACAGACCCACGACTATCTGTCCGCAGCTCTGACTTTTTCCAAGGCAGTAACCAGCGCTCCTTGCGGCAGGCCCTCGAACCAGACTGAGCGTGTTGCATCTATATGCTACGACAGACTCAGCGCAACTTCCATCCGGCTGGACGCCGTTTGCATTTTAACCTTTGCAGCCGTTAACGAGCGCACGCACTGACACTTTTTTCTTTCTCTCCTACGCGAAGCACGCTGCACTTTGCAGCCTTCGACTTCGGTTGAGATGCACCTGTCCCGTCCACGAGATATCCTCGGCAAATACTTAATCCAAGGACAATTGTTGATGCCAGCCTAAGGACTTAACCACGTTTCTTCGAGGGTTAGAGCTTTATAGATATTAAAAGTTACTAATGAACGCTTATTGCTGCAATCATTTCTGCCCGGGCAGGGCTGACTTACGCACAGTAGGAACGCAACGAGAAGAGAGAATCCAACTAGCCGCCCGACTTGGCTGGTCTGATATCCTGCTTCTTCTGCTCTTTCTTCTTATTCCTCGTGAACGAATACGTCAGGCCTTTTTATTAACCCTTTCCAACAAATTCGTATCAGCTTACTCGCATGCCCGTACATCGAGAAGTTCTTGGGCGAGGGGGAAAAAAATAGCAAGACGCGTCACTTGATATTCACGAAAGTCAGGAAAACGAGCCTGCTGGACAGTCACCCATCGGTATGAGTTGTGGTAGGAGAAGAAGAAAACAAAGAAGGATAGGAAGAACTTTCATGGGTGTGGTAGCCATTGTCTCGCTGAGGGTGTAAAACCCTGACGCATTCACAGTCAAGGATGTAAAAGGTTTTTCAGATGTTCCTCGTACTGCCAACATCTTTGCTCCTCCCACGAAAAGTACAAACACATACGGCTAACTTCGCAATGTAAATTTAAATTCTGTCACGAATATCAGCGATACCGCGAATTTCCATAATCCGTGCGATGACCGAGAATATAAATAATATATGCAAACACATGGGCTAGGAGCAATCAATTTGTCGAAGAGTCAAAAGTAGTTTTTAACGACTAGCAATAAATACAAAATTATAAACCGTACGAAAATTCTTACGCGATTAGACAAGAATTAAACTCGAAAAATTTTTAACGACCAAACTGAAATTTTCATTCCCGGCGTGAGCGGTAACCTTCACGATAGTTCGAGCAACGTCCGCGGGCGTCACTACCATGGCTCCACGCTGGAAACTGTTTTATCGACACGGGTCGATAAAAGCGGACGTTGTATTACGCAGACTCAAGTTGCGTAACGCCTCTTGGCACTAACTCTATTCTAATTTAAATTAATTAGATTTAATGGTCGCGCGATAGAAAATACTCCCGATAAGAATCCTCAGTATTTCTAAACATGCGATACTCCAACTTTTTCTTTTCTTATTCCGTCATTCAGTCAACCTGACTACGCATTTAATTTCTCACTTCACTACTATCCTCCTGACATTATTGATTGATCAAGGAATTAATCATATCGCTCCATACTCCCGCCCACGGAATTCCTCATCGACCAACCTTCTAATTAATATATCCGATTAACTCCTACAGTCAACCGCCTGCAGACCAAGGCCTCTTATAGCATTACCTCAAGAAAAAACGAGAGTTCCATACGATCCTAGACATTACGCATCCGCATATAGATTTAATTGCATATATATATAAAATCGCGTAACAAAATTACTCGTCACAAATTTCAAAATATCAATGTGCAGAACAGTCACGTATGTGTCCTCGATTCTTAAAATTTCCAAATGTTTACAAGAGCATGTATTTCCAGAAGAGTACCCTGCCAACCAGACTGCCCAGGAATCTCAATGAGGCATCAGTAAAGTACCGCTTCGGAATCTCCGAGCAATCCAATCAGGAAGAATAAGACGAGGGTACGAGCAGAGTATTATAAAAACAAAAAGTAAACAATCAGTGAGCAAACAGAACGCAGGAATCTTCTAAACTTTCTCAATAAATACAAAGAATCCTTTCTCGTGCTAACAGCTTCGATCAATCGAAACGAAGAATTCGAGTACATAATTACCTTTACGGTCCCGTCGCCTGGCATCCCTCTGATCATTAACACCTCTAGGTAAGGACATAACTTTGGACTCACCTGAAACACAAAAGCGTCGTTCTACGATCAGACAATAAGCCGTGTAATTACATGGATAAAAATAAGGCAGTATACACATAGTAGCTGCGCGCTCGTACGTCCTCTCGACGTCAGAGCAGTTACGCAACCTCGTTTCGTTGGGGAATCGCGAGTTTTTCCCGAGGACAGCTTTTTCTCGGTACGTTTAATGGATGCGCTGACCATATCCAGACATGCTCCAATTCCCCCGACATACGAGACAACGAGAATCGAGTCATCGCTCGTTCCTCAAGTCGTTCGCCTGTATTGCACCTTCGATTAACTGTACTCGCTATTTCGCGCGGAGCTTCATTTTGGCAAGAGGAGACACAACGCCAATGTCTGATACGGCGTATATCTGATTTTTGAAAAAAAAAAAAAAAAGTAAACCAAAATTCGTCTACCGTCAACACTAACGAACCGATGACTCGATTACGTCCATCATCCGGATGATCTGCGCAGCCAAGATCTCCATCAGAGATAAACGCTCAGATAGGACCAGGTAGCGGCGCACTAGTTATTCGACCTGATAAACGACCAAAACAAACCGTGCACGTACGTTTGCCAAAATTTGCACTGTCCTGCGGCACGTATCGGATCCTCATGTCGATAACGAATAAGAGCACGTGGGTAAAATGTCAAAATAAATTCCTATCGCGTTCCCCTTGACCCGACTCCGACCCCTTGATCTCACCCGCTGACGCAGAGCACAAGGTCGACAGCTGAATATTTTATATCTGAATCAGTCGAATTTCACGATCGACGAAAATAACGGATGGACCCGGTGCTCGCTCGGACAAGGATGAGAGTCAAGAATGAACTGATGGGTCCCAGTCGGAGTGACCAGATCTGAGGTCTACGAGCGCGACGGGCGTAAGGCGACCGTCGCGAGATCCTCGCAAATGTGTGTCAAGCGCCGTTGCGAGGGGAGAGCCCGAAGCACGTGTCTTTACCGAGTGCGTGGTGCGTAAATGCGTGGTGCGTTTCCCCTTCCAATCGACATGTACGTAATTGAGCGATACCACGCTCTCCGTATGGTCCAGAAGCAATAGATCATCCGTCGCGAACATAGCGACAAGGATGCTGCGCATAATGGACCTGTCCGATGCATTTACACCGTGGCAGAGATTGCTGGACGTGTACCTGATTCGGGATCATCGTGATCAGCTCCACGAAGGCAGGAATGAAAACTGCGAGATAGTCGACGGCCTCCTGGAGAGGCGCCTTCCGTCGCGACGCCCTGCTGCATTCTGTTCCTTCACGTCAATCTCTGTTAGCTACGATCGATTTGACCCAACATCCTCTTTACGTACTATTCCGATCTAATATGTATATATACAAATATATATATATATATGCACTCTATACACCCTTCTTGGCCAAATGTATTTTACTCCTTTATCGTCCAAATCAAAATGGCCGTCTCTCGTGACATAAACGCGTCCCCGTAATTCTTCTCCGTTCACTTCCCTTCGGTTATGATCTGCTCGCCTCTAGTTCACCTAGAAATAAAATCAAAATTTGTTCCAAAGATATCAGCGTTCTCCAGTATGACGACGTGGCGAACGACTCGCGCTAATGGCTCATGATCCCAAAAAACATATTGAACGAGACTGTACCAAAGCTTGTAACGCCAAGGAGTAACGCGAAGCGCAGTCGGTGCAGAAAGTTTTTGTAAAGTCCCAAGAAGAATCTCTTCTTTAGCAATGTTCCCATTGTTGCGCGTTAACTCATCTGAAGACGTGTGCATGGGTACGTTGATGCAGCCCACGGCAGCCTCTTGCATATTTACAAGAGAAAGAGAGAGAGAGAGAGAGAGAGATATTGCGCAGAGACTCGCAACTCCGTGGGAGTGCGTGGGTATGCGTACAGTTTATATGGGACAATCAGCTAATTAAAAATGAAAAAGATACGTTTCAATTTAGACAGTCGCCTTTCGAGAGGCGGCATCGATAAATCGGTTATCGTTGGGCTTTTAGTTCCTCGAGTCGCCGCAGGACAACCTACGGAGATTTATTGACTACTCATATTAATTATACAACCTAAATACCACGGCGCGACCCCCGAAAACCTTCGTTCCTTCACTATTGCCAGCGCTAGCTACGCGCTTAAAACCTCCAATGGCTGAAGGATCGTTCGAGGTTACCGATCTTCGGAAGACTGTTAGAACGAGGAACGTGCATATCAAAATCGATAAGACACGGCGAATGGTTCGAGTTCATAGAACTCGATCGCGTCCGCCTTTGTTCTGAGATTTCAGGAAGTATTGGATCAACTTGAAAAACGCAGTATGAATATTACGTGAGAAAGCACGCGAACGAATTAACAATTATTAAGCTGACTGAGCAATCTAATGGTTGCATTTGGCAAAATAGTCAATGTCCACCATTTTTTTTTTTAAGTATCGGTAACTTTAATATAATCGAGTAGGAATAACTATCGGGCCCGCATGACTCGTGTTATCAATGTCGATGACCTCTTTGGTTTTCAGGTGAATCGCAAGGGGACATACACGCCCTTATTCGACAGGAATGAGCCCATTAAGCCGTGAAAGCCATATCTATTTCGTAATGAAAAAAAAAAAAAAAATACCGGAAGGATCGTCCCGGTTTCCCTTTGTCCTGGTTATCGACACCGGAAGCAGCGACGTTCGCTGTTATACCTGTGCTGCTTCCTGTGTCCTACGTACGACGCTACGACCAAGATCCTTTTGAGTCTTTCCCAGGGATCGTACGCAGGCGTGAAAGTTTCTGAAAAACATCTTCGAAAAATTACCTCATAGCTTCTCAAGGAAGTTGCAGAAGTTACGCGCAGCAAGCGTTCCTGTTCTGTTCCAGTTACACGAGTTCTGTTCTCTCGTTGAAAAGATGCTAATCTACTTCCCAGACTTTCGCGAAATTGGTCCGTCGACGTATACGGCCCGAGTATACTAGAGTACCGGTACTGTAGCGCGATATTTTGTGTAGAAATTAAAAAAAAAAGACCGAATTTAAAGTAGATAGCTTTATTATTAAAATCGCTAAATTAATTAAAACGTTAAAAAAAAAATACAAAAAATTTCAACAGTAAACATTCGTCTTTCGGAATTTCAAGTCTGACTCGAAGTAACGTAGAACGCACACGCGATAAGCAGCTTAACGGAAGCTCTAAATAACAGGGAAATCTAAATGTCCGTATCTTCGAGAAACCCAAAAAATTTCCCAATACGAATTAATCCTGGCGCTTTAATGTAAACGTTACGTAACGAAACGAGAGCTCTCGCGAAATTTCACTATAGACCAAACGCGAATTATCCCCGAAATCACAAAATGATTAGTATTATACAATTATCGTATAACCTAACTCAGTGTTGAGTATCGTGCGTGGTTTTTGCTCGTCAAACAAAATGAAATTACCTTGTTCACAATAAAGGACAGTGGCGTGGAGTAGGCTTTTTTATTTTTTTAAGGGACTTTATCGCACAGCGTCCTTATCAACTCGCCATGACGTGTCCGCTCTCAGTAAACACTAAAGTATCCCCGTAGCTGAAACGCCAACCGTCGGTTATCCGATTCAAGCAACGAACGACTTCACCTCTTTTACCAGGAGTGAAATACAGTAAGCGCAAGAAGCGTTCCATCGGACTAGACTGACAATACGGTGTAAAAGCTCCTTAAAACCCAACACCAGTGACACACAGCGAGTCACACGTTAACGGAGTCGAGTCACGCGAGTCGCAAAAACGCTGATACTGTCCTATCAGCGACACCTACAAGTAGTACCAGTCGCACAGTGGTAAACGCAATGGACAAGTACAAACAGCAACAGCAAAGTCGTTCAGAACGGAAATGCCCCGTCGCGTCTTCTAAACAGCAACACCGGGTCATGAATAAAAAAAAAGATTCAAACAAGTTCAGACACGTATAAGTAGATCATGAGCCACGCATCGAGTCGTCCTTAACGATTTACCCTGTCACCCAGTAGACGCTCTACCGCTGCGGAATTCTCAAGGTTGATCAGCCAATTTAGAGCTACGGTAGGAAGAGAGCTACTTAGAAAAAGCAGTGCTACCACCATACCCGCTGTTTTTATCGCCCAGTCCGCAGCAGGAGACCGTCACGAGTGGATAACGAGGATTTGTCTTTACCTGGAGGAACGAAATGATATTCTCATAGGAAGATGATTCGACGGGTTCGGATCTTGGTTACGTGCCACGAAGAGCTCCTCTTCGATCCCCGTTGACGTCGACGCGACGATAACTGTCCGATTCGGATTTCATTCCCTCATTCAATTGCCTGGTTATCACCCCAGGACAGAATGATCAAGCGTTTAGCTCAATGGAATCAACGTTAACGTGCCCAACAGACGATTGGTGTCGTAACGACTCTTTTAATCCGCTAAACTCGCACTGAACACTGTGTCTCCCCTTATGCCGAACGCCACAAGAAAATAAGTAAACATTGGTACCCCTAGGTATAACTCGAGCAAGGCATGCGAGAGCTGTTTATCCCGCATTTTCAAAATGCCCTATTCGATCTCACAGCGACAATCGTTTCGTAACGATTGCGTCTTCGGCAGTAAAAACAACCGGTTACACGCTCGCTTGCTGGTGAGTCAGTTTCATTTTTACCGTCAGCGAAGCGTGATTTTAAATTGTACGGTTGACAGTACTCGACGGCTGTTTTCGGTTGCTGCTTAAGATTACTATAACGACACCTGCCGGTCACGGGCCTAAGGGATCGATTCTCGATGCGTAAAGGGGACCAAATAAAGTGAAGAAAAAGAAGAGGGTTCCATATCCGCTCCTCCCCACGTGCCACGATAAGACTAGACAGCCTGACGTCTACACCACATATATTGCTGCGGACGCGTATTATCTGTCTCTCTCACTCCTGTGCATGTTCAGCATTGGTCCGTTAGAACTGTCATTATCGTCATAGATACAAACCGGTGACACCACATCAACGTATAACTCTAGACGCGACTGAACAAGACAGACGATTGACAATGACGAAGACCGTAATTGTTATTCCAAAGTCACTTGGTACCTCGACAATTCCGCTGCTTTACAATGCCGGAGTCAAGGATTTGTCACGGGTAGGTATAACACGGATACAACACTGGTAAATATAACGACGATTCTTCGTAGAAGTAACACGATGCCGACTTAATCCGTCTTCTGCTAAGCTCGACTGTATCCTGATGCGTTATTTCGTTGGGATTTTCTTCGATAGAAAATTCGAGGTAAACAATAAACAAAGGTTACGCAGAAGCGTCTAATTACGAATATCTAAGGTGACATCAGTCGTTAACGAGAAATTGAGATAATTAAATCATTAATTCTACGCCAGCAGTTAACTGACGAGCTCTAATTGTAATATAATCAGTTTTTATGGGACTCAAGGCCATCGTACAAAATTCCCCAGAGGTTCGCCACCTTATGAATCCTGTCCCTCGGACAGGAGCAAAGGACGAGAGAGTATATAGAGTTCGCGTATCTCGGAGACCGGTTCCTACGATCGGTTATCCTCGAGATCGAGTGTCCTAACTTAAGAAAAGTCACAGTTTTCTTCGTACTCGAGAATAAAAGTTCTCCGTCACTCGGTCACTCGATATCGCGATGCGCGTACTGTTTAACGAGTCGGGATAAGGAGGAGTCCGAATCGGATGGAACAACGAGAATCGAGCTGCCGTCGCGCAGGAACATCGAAACTGGACTGTCGGAGTTGGTTGGAGTTGAGCTCGGAGTGGGACGAAGCTTCGTCCCACAACCACGACCAGAACGGCACCACTGTTCCAGGTACGTCGCTACGAGGAAACGGGCCCCACTCCCAATACCTTCTGACCGTCTATCTCATCAACCGCACGCATCAAACTTTTGCTCCTGCCGTTCCTTTGTATCCTCTGTCCGATCTCGAGGAGCACTTCCGTTTCACGTGTAAAACCATACTTTTCTCTTTCTTTTCAATCCATACGATCCCATCATATTCCTTACCTGGGACTAACTTCAAAAGACAAACACCCAGTTTCGACCGACTCGAAACTCATGGAACAGTAAAAGTGGCTCGCGCCAAGCTGCGGAGAAAAGGGGGGCGGAGGGGGTGAGAGGACGTTGTCTACGAAACGAACTGCAGCCTACACGGCGTACAGAGTGTACAGTGAGTAGAGTATAGAAACTGTAAGCCAGTATAGACGGACCCCAAGAGACAGCAATGTCCCTGCCCCTCGGCTCTGCTTCTCAGCTGGGGGGGAGGACCTTTCGTCGCGATGACGAGTAAAATGTTTCTTTATAAACACAGAAGCGAAGACGTGCGATCAGGATCGAAGGGAATGTTAAGGAGAGCGATGAATTACGTAATGGACTCCACGAAGGAATAGGATATACGATATACCAGCTATCGGTATTATTCCCCAGAGGTAACCTCATGAAAATACATCTGGAGTCCACACCCAGCTGCATTATTTATAATCACGTTAATTCGATAGGCTCGCGCGGCACGCGTGGTTCAACAAGCAGACGCCATTTATTTTTCCACGCATTATTCAGCCTTTACTCGCGAGCCGAACGTACGTACGCGCTATAACCCGACCCTCCGCCCCCCCCCGTCCGGCCACGGCGTCGGGATCAGCCACGTGAGAGCACTATGTATGTTATGGCGTAGCGGAGAGTGTTCACCTATTTTTAGCGATGCACCCGTAACCCGTGTGCTTCGTCGTGCCACTGTTATTCCAAAGGAATATATCGGAGGCGTGAAATTAGCCCAGGGAACATCAAAAGCCAGACGTTAGACTTATAAGTCGCTTCGTACCGGTAAACAACCAATGTCGACACTTCGCGTCAAGCAGGACAGCGCGACGCGCCACTTCCAGGAGTGACCCAAGCGATGATAATAAAATCCCTATGCAAAAATATATTTACCTTCAACCAGTACGACCCACAAACGGAGATAAACAATCGACGGATAATAAATTTTAACCATGACAACTCACTACGTACGTACCCCGCCCCGCTACCCCCCCTTGAGAACAGTGTACGTATACACGTGATGCCATCCACTTTCAAAAGCTTCTCACACGCGTGCAATGGCTTTCAACTTTTTACGCAATGACCTACATATTTTATGTAGGAGAAAGAGAAGGAGCCGTGTAAACAAGAATAAGTTCCTAGATGGAGAAAGACGACGTTAGCAAACGTACCCGATGATTTGGCGCATCAACCTGGCTCCGGGCCATGCTGCATCATAAATACATAGCGACGATCCTCGCCAAATTCTCTACATAAGCTTCGTAGCTGCGACATGCATAACTTCCGGCCTGTCTCTGCCACAACCTCGCTTCCGTTTCCGTGGGCTCTCCAGCAGCTCGTACCGAGCCCACGGTATTGTTTCTCGCTGATGTTTCGCAAGGATCGGACACGTACGTAGGTACCTAACCACACCTGGTTTGCTACGTATTCGTCATTTCTTTGAATACCCACACGGACTCCATTTTCTCGAGAGAGAATACTCGGCCGCGATAAAACGTAAAGCTGAGACTGATGACGACAGGCGAAATGAGGTAAAGAAGAGAACATGTAAAAAAGAAAAAACAAAGACCACACGTAACCAGCAGCGACAACAAAAGCTTCGCCACCGAAGACCAAAAATGTGGGTCAAGCGATCCTGGAGAAAATGAGCGTGAATCTGAGACACGGGAAAAGCAATTGGGCTGAGACGCAACGGAAGCCGGTCGCCTAGGAGACCAAATTATTTGTTGTGCGCACTGCGCGTGTGCGTTTGCGCACATGACCGGAAGCCGCATACATATTCATGAGACTCGTGTGCCAGTGAGCAAAGGCGGTAACTAGCGAGCCAGCTGCAACTGCAAGTGTCCGGCTACCACATGCTCGTTAATTTAAATAATTAAGGTTCGACCATCGTACAGGAAGACGAAGACGCCTCGTTTTCCCAGTGTCAAAGGAAGATTCAAAATGCTACGTGCTAATGTAACTTTGACTAGGAACGCATGAAAATATCTCAGACTCGAACCACGCCCGTGCCAAGTGTACTGCGTCGTTCCAGGAAATACAATGGGCATTGATAATAAGGACTACCGCGACTGCGCCTTATTCGCAATTACTTAGGGAACCGATGATTTGATATTAGAAAAGCATCCAAGGGTGGGCTTGGCTCGTATGATTGGCCATGATGATCATACGGTCATTTCGTGTCGATTCTTTTTCTTCTTTCTTTTTCTATGTAATTTCATCGCGTGAACAGCCTCAGAATTTCTCGAAAAATATCGTACGTCCTTTTCAGTTCCATAACCCAATGACACGGACAGCAGCGCCGCGTAAAAGCTAACCGGCCATAAAAATTATTCTTTCCAGGTAGAACGAGGCGGTAGACAGGTACTACTTGGAAATCGTACAGCAACGCTGGCGGCGTTATTAATTTTTTTCGAAGCGAAGCCACGTTTCACACTCGTAGGAACAGAACAATCGCACGGCACGAACAATGGCTGACAATATATCCCAGTCGCAATTAACAGCTACGAGAGAAACTGCGCGTCTTTACCTCGATCGTACGGCTCAGGTAGCTCCGGATAAAACGCCCTGGGCAAAGACATTGACTTGGACTCACCTGTAAGCAGAGAAAAAAAAAATTGTTTTTATTAATTTCGAAAGTAACGAATTCGTCGATTCTTATTAGCATAATAGATACGTCTAGTCCGTGCATTTACATTAATGCTTCATAAAATAAAATCACCCTGATAAATTATAATTATGATTCGGGTAATCGATCGACAATCGAGATGAAAAATAAATTAATTAAAAATATATGCATATATTATATATATACAGTGTGTCTTATTTTAAATGACTCGTTAGAAAATCTTACGAACCGAGGGTTCAATCGAAAAAAGTTTCCTATGAAAGTGACATGGTTTCGAGGAGGAAACGTGAGAAAAATATGAGGGAAAACGTAGAATGTAAAATGGCGATGTTATAGGAAAACACGCTTTCTTTTTAAATATAATCATATGTTACATTGTGAGATATTTTAATGCATCATTTAAAGTGGGACACCCTATATATACATATATCTAATTTGAAGAGATTTTACAATAATAAAGAAAAGCCGGTTTAACACGCACGCACGTTAACGCATATATCGATCAGCTCTATTTACCCGTTCGCGTGATTACGAGACCGGATACATTCGGGCGTCGCGCCACTTTGCAACTGCGTGCATCGCAAGCGTCAAATCGTGGAAATACGTTTGCAGCGTGGGAGCGCAGACAAAGTGGCTTAATCCACATGTGAATCGAGGATTCGATTTCCATGGTGAAATATGCCACCTGATTATCCTCATTGAGTAAAATCGGCAGATCAAGTCAACGAGGAGTCCCCTAGGCAGCCATTGCTGTACGGAGATACGAGTCGCCTCGTTAGCGTTATTGAGAATGGCTAAGAGCAAAGGTGTGCGAATGAACGTGAAACAAAAGAAACACCTGAGATGTATTAATTAGCCATTGATTTTCGCAGCTGTCTGGTCCGTGGAGCCAAAATGGAGAATTTGTCAAAAAAATCTTTCGTACAATTTTTCGATTTTAGTATAACACCCTGTTGATGCGATTTTACATCCCCGTAAAGTCTCACGTAAACGGAGGATAATATTTTTCCCTTTTTTTTTTCAGAGGATATTCCGCTATGGGCCCTGCGGTCAGTGTAATTGGCAATTGCTAAATCGCACGAATAACAATTACAAGTATTTGCTTAAATAACAATTTCAAACTATTTATTTGCATATTCCTCTTAAGTCGTTTGAAACTTACAGTCATAGTGAGAACGCCCTGGTTCAAGTTCACGAAGAGATGCGACCTCCGGATTCACGGTATGCCTATGGTGCGTTCCTCTTGTCGGTAAAGCAGATTCCCTCCTCAATACCGGCGCTACATAATTTATATATTCGTATAAGGTCGTGAAGATTAATAATAATTTTCTAAGACGGAAAAGCGTGTAACAAAGGTTAATTGCGCAGTGTCAATCCTTCAACGAATCTGCCATTTGTATATTGCGCGATAGTAAGGAAAAGTATGTGCATACGTATACAGAATTTTATTCAATCCAAATACACCAAGCATGACGCGTCTATTCGTAAGTTCAATAGAGAAATTTATTCTGAAACACCCTGTATACAATATATACATATAGCACCCAACAGTTGAGAATAACATGTAAGTTTATTCAGTTGGCAAACTTCGTACTTTGGCATTGCGATGCTCTCGTTGCCACTGAAAAGGTTCGGAGTTACGCGAAGCACGATTTTTAAAACTTCGATACTCATTTAATCCGAAATAAGAACAGCGTGCGATACTAAGGTTGTCTAGGACAAGAGTAAAATATACGTAAGAGCCTGACGATTCGTCTGGATTCCATAAGAGTTATAGTGAGTCGCGCTAGAGCGTGGGAGGATGAAGATGGGTCTCCCCGAAGCGAAGTCAACTGATAACAGCTCAGAATTCTAATGGGAAGCACATGAAGATACAAGATGACGAGGAAACGTGTGTACACGGCATAGCTTCTCCCTTGACCAAACGCATCCGTGCTACAAAATGCATTTAACTTCGTTAATGTTGCCGGAACGAAGTTAACTGGCTCGATCAATTTATCGAGAATTCTCCGGGGAGCAAATTGAACCCGGCATTTAATCGTCTGCCATAAGCGCCCCGACGCTTGGCTCAGTGGAAACAGTACAAAATGATAAAACAACAAGGAATTACAGAGAAACGAGAATAAACGGCGATGAAAAATGATCGGCGAACCCTGTTCAAGAAATTCAGGGAATTAATGCGGTAAAGTTCTGTGATGAGATTTGCAGAGATAAAATTTATCTAAAAGTAGAAAAGCTTGACAGCCGATAAATCCTATCAGGCGTCACGACTTGAACGAACCTATTGTCTTTTCGAAAGGTCAAAGGAGCACGTGGGAAGGGTCCCGAGTGACAAATGACGAATTAAAAGTGCGTGTGTTTTATGACGTGCTTTATCAAGTCAGAGACAGTAAATTGGAGGGTAGAGGACGTAGATCGAATTCCAGTCCGAAAATAATTCTATTGAAAATACTTCTTTTTTCTCTTCCATTTTTTCCATTTGACTTCTTGATTCGTCGCCAGCAATGATTTATGACAGATATTAAAAATATATATATTACTGACAGACGTCTAATTTGTAACCACAGTGACAACAAAAATTTGTCAAAAAGAAACGAACGTCCTAAGGGATTTCAAGGGAAGTGATAAGCAATGGTGTTACTAGATAATTTTCAAGGGATAATCAAACTGACCGAAAATGTACCAAAATTGAAGAAAAAAAAAAAAAAAAAAGATAACAAGTAAACCCACGCATATACATATAGTCCTAAGGGATTTTAAGGGATGAGATAATCATTAGTACAAACAGATACAAAGGATAAATATACTGATCATCTGAACGGATGACGAAGATACTCAAAATTTCTATGAGGAGTCATCATTGGTTTACTACTGCTGTGTGTTCCAGACTCATGAAAAACCGGTCCGAGTCGTATCTGCTTACAGGCAATGAGAACGTCACGATAATGTCGCGTTTAAAGGAATACAAGCTGGATTAAATGATGAAGTGTGTAACCGAAGTAGCCAAGTAGCCAAGTAACCAAGTGTCCACGTAGCCCGTAGGAAGCTCGTGTTACGAACTCCCGGACCTTCCCTCTTAACTATTGCGTTCTTGTGTTACCTAGCGAAGCCAAGCATTCTGAAGAGCATATGCTAGACGCTGTGTTGTGAAATACAATATTGCACTAGCCATTCGCAATTGCACAGTCGTAAGACGATTATTGGCAGGGTTAAAAAGTGGAAGATTCGAATCCGACAGACACTGCGCCATAAGGAGAGTGAATGCAGGAAGCGGGAAATTTGAAAGTACAGTTATAAAAAAAAAAATCTTTTTTTTTTCCAAGTCAATTGCCACTTTTCAAATGAAATTTCCCAAGTGTCCAATTAGTACTCACAGGTACTCTCGGTCGAGCTAATCGCGCTCAAATTAACATTCTTCTTCTTCTTTCTCATTAACGTATCCCATACATTTCTGTGTCTCATCGTAACAGGATTGCCAATCTGGTTATTAATAACCAGTCAGCACCGCGGATCAGTGTTCGGTAAGCCAGTGCTTATTGTTTCTCGCTGCGCCTCGACTCTTCTTTCGTTAAACACGGTGGCTCAGCAAAAAGATAACGGAGATTCGATACTTCAGTGTTTAGCTAATCGTTTCAGCATTCTTACGGCACTGACGTCAAACTCTTACATATACGAATTCATTTAACGACCATCCCCGACAAACACGGTTCATCGGCACTGAAACGATACTTGTTATTTCTATTAGGTCCGCGATTCACTTTATTATTCGGCGCACGGGAAAACGTTCATTTATAATTGTTAACGAGAGTCATGGGGTTTTTATCGATTTATCGTAGCATCCTAACGAACGGTTAACGCGTCGCGAATGCACTGTCTATCCAGACTGCCGAGCGTTATCGCATCCGGAATTCAAGATTTTCGGTCGGAATATTCCCGAACGACCGGAAGTACGCGAAAGAAAAAAAAACTGTCAATACTCGAAAAATAAATTAAACGCTCAAAAGACACGTTGAAAATGCATTAGAAATGATAACAAGGACAATGCAACCAGAGACGTCTCGCGGAGTGACTACTTCGGACAGACTGATCAACTACGTAAAAGTTCGCGCCAGAGGATGTGGTCGTAGCCACCGATAAGCCTAGCGCGCAAATGTACCGACGCTGTTTACTCGGAAAGAGAATTTTTTTTTTTCCATAAAATTACAAGAATCGTCGTTGCTTTTAGAATATAAAAAAAGAAAGAAATTCTTGCTATCCTATAGGGTAATTTCCCGGGTAAAAATTTTTACCATGGGAATTGATCGGTCCATTTCGGATCAAAGATTCGTTATGCACGAAAGATCGTTCCTAGATCAGTTTTGGACCAACCCCTAGACCGAAGTCATCCTTCGTAGTAAAAGTGAAGTATAGCATAGTCAGTAGTCTCGTTAGCCGTACGTTGTGCGGACCAGCAAAACGATCGACCAGCGCCGCGCTCCGTATTTAAAATTTTTACCTCGTGACGTCACAAAACGAAGATCGTTCGAAAGATGCGACCCGCGCGTGACGACCTCAACAAAACGCACCTGAGCTTCCTCGACTTCCTATCTCGCGCACCTATCCTCTGTCTCTCGCTCTGCACGTACAGCGACCGTCTCTCCTCGCTCAATAAGCTACAAAGCGTATACGGAGTTCCTATCGAGCACGCGTCATCGTCATCCGTCAAATCCCGACCACGTGCGACAATAAAGGAAAGTTTGGTCGAGTAAAAGAACAACTGCTTCCCCAGGTTAGAACAGTAGGAGTCACAAGCACGCACTGTTCCAGTCCGTGGGTGCTTATGACGTGTGTATGTACGTCGCATAGGAACCGATGGAGGCAGATCAGCTTCCAGGAGTAATAGCTGGGACAAGTGGCAGGTCCTACCAGGATGGCCCTTCCGGTGAGAGCATTTCCGGTAAGGGCCTTGGACAATGGCGTATACACTTTGCGACTACGTTGATCGAGTCAAGGTCTCCTCTGATGATCCTCGTAGCTCGTGGTTCTCATCCTGGCTGACATTCACAGAGTTTAATCGAGCGAGAAGCTCTTCACCTTGGCGGTCGAGTTGAGGCGAAACGAAGAAAAGGAGAAAAATAATCCGAGGTCGATAAACCGATGATCGTCATCGCGTTTACCCCTAACCTGTACTGCCATAACGATATAGCTAATTGGCAAGAATGTCACGGATGAGTATTGCGCAATCGAACGATCGGTATTGCCATTTCCATGAGCAACGGTCAATCCCTTTTTCGGTAATGAATGTCCATGTGATCGTCGTTAGACGAGAGCCTCGTATTTATTATAATAAGTCTATTATTATTCCAGGGCGCAATCGCGTCGCTATCCGTTACGTTGGCTTTGGCCTTTATAGCACCGCCTAGCCAAGTTGGATCATCATCTGCATAGCTGGGACTTTCTTAAGGGAATCTTATGAGGAACAGGTTGACCGCTTCTTGGTGTTGGTATATGATCATTCTCATCGAATGTTACCGCGAGCGATGCTGAACGTGACTTTTTATTTTTAGTTGGGGTGGTCGAGCTGGTGACACCCTTCGCGGGGAAGGCGGAAGTTACGCGCGTGCCCGAGAGACCAGAAGTGTCATCTCCAACTGCTAATGAGGTGCGACTGCACTGGAGATAATTAACATTTAAATAAACCAGATTCCTTATGGCCACGTGCTACTTCACTCGAGAGCGCACGCTGGTGCACTCGACTGGCACGACGATACGTGTAAAAATGTTTTTAACTCAGAAGTTCCAGCAGAGCCCCGACGAAGCTCTTTAGTTGGTGAACAGCCAAAAGTGGAAGGACAGGGAATGAGAATGACACAGCACTAAGAATTTTCAACTCTTATTAACAGTGTCGCGAAAAGATCGACGAGAGTCTTTAAATGGCACGGATCTAGGAAAAAAAGCAGAAAGGAGACTCATCCTTTGTATAAATTTCATTATAAATCCAGAACCGGCACCAATAGTAAACCAGATCCTGCATATACTAAAAGAACATGTCTACTATTAATACTCCGAATATCTTGGTTCGCATTCCTCACTCATGATTATT
Source organism: Calameuta idolon (assembly GCA_030142285.1). Lineage (NCBI taxonomy): Eukaryota > Metazoa > Arthropoda > Insecta > Hymenoptera > Cephidae > Calameuta > Calameuta idolon. The sequence continues at coordinate 122,882 of JARQSV010000234.1, read as the reverse complement.
TTAATCAATGCTCAATTTAGCGGTTCCTAGAAGCAGCTCATCCGCGCAACGCTCAAACGGTCGCGCAATCTATGTCAATAAGACGTCAAATAAAAATCGTACTATTCCCGCCGATAAAACAGTTTCCCACAACGAGCGGTATCGTCGCAAAATTAGAAACCCTCCTTACCGACGCACAGGTCGGTATTACAGACAGTACGCAAACTCCATCCAAGTTAAAACTTTTTGAAAACTCTTTTAAACTAATCCACCAGTACCTGCCCTCCGACAGAAAAGAAAAGTCTTTGCCAAGAGCCGCTTTAAGCCTTTCTTAGCATCCTCCGGGCACGTAGCAATTAAACGCAAATCTTAATTAAACCCAACGTCACCGTTACCTGCGCGGAACAGCAGCGCCGCGATCGTCAACGGTGACGAGGAGAAGGACGCTCTCGAGCTAAAGACAAGTGAATGTTCAAGAATAAGAAAAAAAAAAAGACAATGGTAGTAAAAAGAAAAGTACTGACCTATGGGGGAAGCGGTGTTGGCTTCCCGAAGGCTGACAGTTTCCGGTTCAACGGCTACCTCGTCCTCCTCGATGAGGGGTGGCGGCGGCGCTAGGGGTCGCGTCTCGTATCCCCAGTGCTGACGGAATGCTCGAGCACCCCCGTCGAGACGAACGCGCGGCAGCTCGACGAACATTGCGTCCCCGAGCTGAAATCATTAGCGGAGCCATATCGTTAGCTACACACACCTTGTGCGCTCTGGTGCAGTATTGTGCGCCATTCTGCAACCTCGCGTCCAAAGCACCTATAGGTACGCGTCATTCTCGAAGCTTCATATACACTCACTCGCTCTTCGTCACTCTTTTAATTCTCTTTAAAGGCAAAAAATGGATTTGGTTCACAGACATCGCACAAGACTACCATGCGACAGAATCAACGCGCCTGCCGATAGGCAACCCTTCGCAAACCAGGGGAAGAGCCCTTTTAATGGCTTCGTCACGAGCTAACGACACTTTCACGCACCTTCGTGAAAACTACTAGGGACAACGCATGCCGGTCCTATTTCCTGTCAACGAAACGGCAGGACTGAGATATCTGAGTCGAGAGCAGAGAGCACAGACTGTAATCACTCACGTATCCCCGTACGACGTCCATCGTCCCAAAGACAATAGGATCACTGGTAAACGTGTGAACCGGAAATGAAGAACTTTTGAAAGGTAGATACGGGAATGGCAAACGCGGACGTTTCGCCACGGGAAACGAAACCCGTCTGTCTTGTAGTTTATCTTAGAACGCCGTGGATTGACCTGACGACACGCTGACATCACTCATTAGAGTTGATTGAGTGACGCCAGCGCAACGGCACGACCAAATCTCAGGGATAATTTCTATGTCTCTCTCTCTCTCTCTCTCTCACTCTCTATGTAATATTCATATATTTATTTATTTACATTGCTAATTCTATTATAATTTTTTACTGATATCCAATTTTTATAATTATCATTTGTACCCACTGCAGCTGCCCTTAGGGATCTTTTTGATCCAATATATATATATATATATATATATATATCAATAAAGGCTGATCCCTCTCTCTCACTATGTTTCTATGACTCAGTCCAGCTACGTTACGCCCAATATTTACGTCTGTTTTGATTCTTTAAATTATTCACACAAGTTTCCTTCCAGTTACCTAATTTTAGTATCGCGAAGCTCGTTCCACTTGTTATACGTTAACGCGTGCTGCGCAGCGACTCGGTCGACAACATCCAGACCAACAGGAACAACAATGGTAGATCAAGGATGATGGGGATGATGTTGGTAGGTATATATGCAAATGTTAAACACCAATAAGAAATAGATACGTGTTAAGGCACAAACCTTGGTATGAGACTTGAACATACAGGCGGTCCCGGCAAATAGCTGCGTCCAACAAATAGATTCAGATCGATTACTATGCGAGTGCGTGGATGCCCTATGACGTAATTAGCATACTCGGGGAACCATCCCGAACCATGTAATTTCAGTGTTCACCCGTGCATACGTTATACACGTGACACGCTGTAGCCAGTCGCGCGAGCGCCATCTCGAAAAGATAATTTATTCACGAGGATACGTGGTATTCCTTTTTTTTTGCATCCCTCTCGTCGATTACCTTCGAATATTCAAGAAAGCGAAGAAAACACAAGGATGAGAAGATCCGATTCTACGTGAGCAACGTTAACTGACGTAATTGGGGCAGAATGACTGAAAAGCCCTCGTGAATTTAGAAGCCTCGGAAGTTAAGCGTTCTGTAAATTTATAATGACGGCCACTTCGAGTGGCTTTCGGAACGCGATTTAAATTTTGCCACGTGCTGTGTTCGTATCTTTTCTTCTTCTGCATAGCTCTCTCCCTCTCTCTCTCTCTCTCTGCCACTCCACCTTCTTTTTTTACCTGTCTAGCTCCCTCCCCCCAGGAACCCGACGTAACAGTCACGCGAGTGATGAGAACACGAGAGTGGAGGGTGATACGAAGACACGAGCGGAGCAAAGAATTCCGACGAGTCAGATAAAAGGGCGGCGGAGGAAGAGGAAGGACAGCTTGAATCTAACCCAAAGGAAACCTAAAGAAAACTACCCGACGTCACGTTGGATCGTTTGTTCGGCGATGAAAAACCGGATCTAATCACGCGTCCCCTGTTACGTGAACGTTCCGACGCCTTCTCTCAGGGGGAGGTGGATGGGTGATAACTGCCACGAAATTTAATACACTAGTCAACCCTCATCACCGATACGAGGTCCTTTCGCACCCCTATAGTTTTCCATCCCCCTTTAAAGGCTCAATTTGTATATCTATTTTCTTGCTCCCCTCCCCTCGCGCCCCTCCTTCTCTTTCTGACTTTCTCAACCCCACCGGATCATCCTCGCGCTTGTAGGTTGATTTTTAAGTGAAAACTCACTGCCATGTCCTCGCTCCTGTAGGCGGTGAGGGTTTGCTCGTCCTGAAGGAGGACGCAGTAGCACGGTTCCCAGCATGCCTCAGCGTTACTCTCGCCGACGCAGCAATCTGCCTCTGTAACAAAACAGGTTAATTAGCTTGTTTGGCGGACCACGATAACCGGCTAATTAATTCATCCATTGGATGCCCCGTGTAATAACGATTAAGTGGCTCGACAGAGCTGGCGCACGGATCATCTATATATATTTTAATCACCTTTCGAGACGTAATGACGTGTCGTCATTACGAGAGACCACACAGGAGAGCAAAGATATATATATATAGTAGTTATAGTAGTAGTAGCAATACTAGTAGCTGTAGTAGTAGTAGTAGTAGTAGTAGTAGTAGTAGTAGTAGTAGTAGTAGTAGTAGTAGTAGTAAAATATAATCCCGCACAGACAACACAATGATTATCTCTCTGAAGCACGTGCTGATAAGAGAACGCCAGAGAGAAACAAAATGCCACGCAAGATTGGGACGAAGATGAGAATGAAATAGGTGGAGGAATAAGGAAGAGGATAGGTGAGAGGTGAAACGTGGGATGCGAGATATGAGACGTAAGATGCGAGAGAATCTTCAGGTTGCCTAACGAGGGTGAGTGACTTGAAGTTGGCGCGGTGCAATGCTGCTGTCTTCATTAGATACCGGTTGCGACTAAGTTCATTACGGATTATCGTGTCTTTCATTCAGTTCCCTTAATATGTATTCCTTGTCTCGGGTTCCTTTGTCTTTAGACGTTTCTTGTGCTCCTTGACGTTAACGTAGAAGCGTTTTTGGTTTTACAAAAATTTAGGTTAAAAAAAAATGTACATTTTTAAACCTAATCCTGCACTCGTACGAGCATTAAGATTCATAGTTTGGACATTTGAATATTATTTTTACATTGACCTGCACACGGATCGACTATAAATATTTGAATTAACACTAAACATAGATATCGACAATTTTTTATAAACGCATTTTTGACTTTAAAACGGTCAAACGACCGGTCGACGATACGTCTAGTGTTAAGCGAATAACCAATTTTTTTTTGCAGCAGAAACCATAGGAGTGGCTAAACTAAAATCAACGGATTTTAGCCAGACTCCGGTTTTGATAGTCAAGTGTTAATGATGCGTCCTGCTATTACGACATACATATATATGACTAACGTGTGACGGGTACGGTTACTTAAGTCCGAATAAATAGAAGACAAAATTTGACTAACTGTGTAGAATATTCTTTGTAGATGGTAAAGAGAGAAATTAAGTGACGACTATCGAGTGCGTCTGCTATTATTTGTGCAAACTAAAAATAAAATAAGATAAGAGAGAGAAAGATACTTGAGCATACCGAGTGAAGAGGTGTCGCCCCCTGGACGGTTGAATGTCGAATGAAAATATTACTAGTCCCAAATAATGGATTCGTGAAAGTTTCGTTTTTTTTTCCTTTTTTTTTTCAAATATCAAACAAACTACCAATTTCCAATGCAAATGGAAACAGGAATAGAAACGAGACGAAGATGAGATTGGCAAACGACAGTCCTTGGTACAACTGAACGCTCACGAACGAAGCTCTGGCAATTTCCTGCGGCTAATAGCACCGACGTAGTAGGAACCTTTATTTCGTATAATTAATTCCCAGAGCGAATATTCCGACCCTGGGTATTACCCCGAAACTTTGTGCTTTCTGCCTCGGTGATTCCGAAGCATTAAATTTTCACATTGACCGATCAGCAGACACAGTTGTAAAATTTTCGAAGATTTGTAATCAGAGCGTCTAGTACTTTAAAAAATTTTTTAATATTCACTATATATATATACACACACACATGCAATAATATGGCTGTACGTTATAAATAAAATATTTATCAGACATTTAATCCCTTCCGCATGTTCGACTCCTACCCAAAGGGAACTACCCACACGTTCCACTAAATCATAGATCTCTTGATTTACAAAGGATTGTATGCTAATGGTTAAGTACAGAGAACGAGCATTGCCAGGGCCAAGAATAATCAAAGCTGAAGATGTCTGCGGGTCGGTAGCTCGGTGACGGATGACGTATCGCGTGAAGTTATCGTCGATCGGCGAGCAGCTCCTCGATCATCAAGAATTCTAATATTTTCGGTATGGCTATATAAAGAAAGGAAAGAAAAAAAAAAAGGAATGACAGCCGCTTACCGGAACAATGGACGAGAAGTAAAAGCGTCCCGGCGTGGACACGAGCGTCGTACCAAGAGCTTGCGTCTACGTTGGGTTCAAAGAGCGAAAGGTCGAGGCCCTCCATGTCGCTCTCGCCGCAGGAATCGCTCAAGGATTCGAAACCGTTTCCCGGAATGGGGGGAACCAAATCTTCCTCAGGAACCACCTTGTTAATCTCACCGAGATTAATCTCCGATGTCTCACTTGGTCCCCGCCAATTTCGAGTAACCAGGGCCATCCCTTTTTCCGATCAAGCACTGCGCACCATTTACTTTGATAATTCAAACTCGACAATTGTACGTCGCACTGAAACGCTGAAACGCTCCAACGAACGTACCTATACTGGTTCTAATATAGAATCCCTCGCTCTCCCGCTCTCTCTCGTACTGTTTTCTCGCCTGTTCCTTCCTCTAAGACCTTGGACAGCAAATGAATTTTGTCACTGCACATTCTAAACAACAGTTGGCCTTCCTTGTCTATGGTTTATGGCTAGATAACAATTTTTGCGAAATCTGCGTGTCGGACGATCTCAATTTTCTTTGTCAGAAAGAAAACGAAAAAAAAAAAATCTTACTAATGTGGAATATGTATATCGCGGAATCAAGAGGTGAACGCCTTACGTCTTACGTAGCCCCGCCGCTCTACGACGAAGCCAGTGCAGAAGCAACGTTGGGACTCTGCTGGTAATGGTAGGAAATGAAAAAGGAGGGAAAAGAGCCCAAGAGGCAAGATCAGATCAGCTGAGAGCCGCGAGGGACTCGAGAATCCAGAGAGTCCGGCTCTCTCTCTCTCTCTTTCTCTCTCTCTCGGACGGGGCCAGCAAAACAATCTGAAAAGATGAGCAAAAAGAGTCGCCGGTGTCTTCAAAAGTAACGGCCCGCAGAGACGCGAGTTTCGTGTACGAGTGGCGGTGCATCGGTTTGCCGGAACGCGATCTCGCCTTTTTCATCGAGGAGAGTCAAGAGGAGCCCAAGTGGAATGAGGGGACGAACGAGAGAGAAAGAGATAAGAGAAGAGACAGAGGAATTGCCAAGTTGCCAAGTTGCAAAGCTTCCCACTTGTAAAAGCGATCGAGCAGACTCCTCGTCGAAGACTTCGACTTCGTCCAGTTAGCATAACTGGCCTTATGAGAATCTTCCTACTCGCTTAAGATCCGCAAAGCGAAGCCCGTCTGCCTACATGCCAGCCTCCTCCTATAAGAAGGACGCTAATGCCTAACAGTAAAAGTCCAGCTACTTGCCGATAAAACCAGGCGACAAGAGTACACGTGATCTAGTCTTTTAAGTAGCCTCGCGGGGCATTACTGTAAGTACATTCCCTGCCGGACACACACGAATACCATTTTTCACTTCCGTAGAACCAGTTGCTAATTGACAATCAAAAGCTAGAGTCAAAGTTATAATAAACAAAGCAATAATATAGGCAATTATTATTATGACAAATTTGACCTAACCTCAACTTTACAGCAACGCTAGACGATAAAGAAACGGACGATGATAGGAAAGTCAAATTCCTGTTCGCGTGTCATTTCTTGGAACGATATCGACGTAATGATTGTTTTGGACAAAAAAAGACTTTGTTGTGATCTAGATAAGAGAAGAATATTGAGTGACCTGAATTTACAGTTATTTCCGTGAGGTTCTTCGAAGTGACAGTTGGCAGTATCGAATTTTCAAACGAGCCGGAGTAATTCAATCGATTGATATATTTAAGGAAACAGATTGCCACATCGACTGTCAGAATTGCAATCGAATGTACCTTCTTCGCTAGAGGGTTTCTTTCGTTTCGAGACATAAGCCAAATGCACTTAGTGCAGATAAGATTCTTCCTCGGGTGTCTCATTACACGATTCGCACTAAACACAAAGAACAAACACGCGACCTTTCGCGTTATCACTATTTCATCTTATCACTGTTTCACTATTTTCCATTTCTCGTATCCTCGACAATTACGTTTTCCCGCCAGCCTCGCACTCGGAGCTGTTTTGTCGCGAACTGCCGGCAACGCTCGACGATCCGAGCAGCCGAGTGGCCGGCGCGTTCGGCAAGACTCGAGCGCCACCGAAAACATCCGAACTCTCACGAGCCAATAGCACTGCGATAGAATTAACGGACAATTATAAAAAAACGACTCGGCATTCAAATAAAATTCGACTTGCTACCATAATTCTTATCAGTTTCTTAAGACTCGCATACCCGGATGCTTCCTATTGGCACGCGACCAAATCAAGACGCTATAACGTTGGTAAATCCGTCTTGTAGTTTTGGCCTACATACTCGCAGCCATTCGCGTCGTATAAACCCGCTGTGAAAAGACCTGAGCCCATCAAGCCTAGATTTATCACCGTGATATTACATTATTAAATTCCCTACTATAATATATATATAGCATAGTGACGCAGCCTATATCTTACATCTTACAGCGAATAACCTAAAAATGACAAACGACCTGGACAAAAGTTCGGGTTAATAAAAAAGAGAAACCTTCTTTAGAAATCCAAAGACAGAGCTCTGTCAGAGCTCTTGACTAATTACAAGCAGCAAGAAACAAGCGTCAACGTAATACCCAGGACGAAATAAGATATTCAGCAGGCAATTCAACAATCAAAGTGGAATCAAATGACGGTTGTGGAAAAGGAGGCTCCAGAAACTTAAGAGAGAGAGAGTCGGAGAGGAATACTACGCCAACAATTGCTGTGTGATAATTCAATCCTAAAACTGTCAGCAACTTAACGGTAAGAAACTGGGTTAGAGAACGACTAAAGATGCAGGAAAGTAGGATGATGCTGCATTACTGACTGACGACATCGCTTGTTGGTCCCACTGGACCTATTGTAGCAGAGGTGTAAAACGGTTACCGACTGAAGAATCTACAAGTCACACGTACTTCACGAGAAATCTTTCTCGTGTTTTGCAGTCCAAAGGAGAGACTTCAAACGTACAATAATTTCTTAACGAACAGTTGGCACTGACTGACCCGATGTCGGCACTCCTGATACAAGAAGAAATATCGGTGCACAGGCTATATTCACGAAACTATAAAAATTGCAGATTATGCACGAGGAATGATGCAATTGCTAGCAGAGCGATAGATAGCAGAGGGAAATAAGTAACGATAAGAAGAAAAACATTACGTCGTACGCATCTTACATTAGCCGCGCTTACACGGTCTGCGAAGAACGTAAGCCAGAACGCAGTTGTTCTTCGCTCGCTGTTCCCATAGGAATTCATCTTTGATCCGCGCGTAGTAGACTCCAAGTTGAAATATGTTACGTATGGATTTTCATTGATGGTGATAAATAACGAATATCGAGGTTACAACCATGCGATCCTTTCCAATGGATTCTCAGGTGAGGGCCGATTGGTCCCGCTCAACATTGCCGTTATTCCAAGTCACCCGTTATTTGCTTCTAGACAACGCAACAACTTTTCATCTATGATCGATCCGTTACAGCTTCATGATTATACGCATGATATACAGGGTATACGCGAGAAACGCACCGCCTGAAGTTAGCCTGTCTATTTAATTTCTATGACGCAACTACCTTCAGACGGTAAGTTTTTGGTGAATAACCCTGTACATGAAATATATGTCCTTGTTTCTTTAAAATTATCTACCTTGATAACATCAGCATGGGAGCAAGTAACGTGAGAGTTTTTAGGTTTTAATAATGGTCCTTGAGAGTGAACCAAAGTTGCAGCGCTAAGTATTTATGCGAGGAGCGTCGCGACGCCCCTCCGGGCCCTACCAGCGTCTCCGCCTGACGCATTCAATAATTGTGTCCAAGTTTAGCCGTGACAGGAATAGAAAAGAAGTTCGGAAACGGGATTCCTGGAGTCTCTCGAACTGAAAAGAAGAAGCGATGGAACCGAATGAAACGGAAGTTGAAGAGAGTGAGCGTCGATGGTGCACAATAAGCTCGGATGTAAATGCCGAAGAAAAAAACTGGATAGTCACGTTCGTCTCGAAGGAACTTGCTATCCTCCTGTCTTTCAATTTGCAATTGACTCTCGTTTTATTTACGTTTCTTGCAAATGGATCACCCGGAGCAACCTCAAGCTCTTTCATTTTTATTCCCTTTGACCATTCCCACCGCATCCCTTGATGTGGGCACTGGATTTCAATGGAAGCTGCGACTCGGGGTCGCATGTAAATCATCCGTTGCTCTCTTCTTTATTCACTGTCAACCGATGCACTGGAATCCAAAGTCAGCACCGACGCTGGCGACGACTTCGGAAAGAGGCATTGACGTCCACATCGATTTCGCTATCAAAGCATCGGAGCCACCATCACTGCCACCAACATCGACATCGTCAACTTCTTCCATCGATCTGTCTTACCGACAGACTCCATCGGCACGTCCAACCACATCATTCGCTGGGTTACCGACGGAGACGTTCTCTACCTTTCTTTACTTTAGTACGTTTCGAATCGATGACACGCTACGAGGCGTCGCACTCGTTCAAGCCGATCTCTCCCAGGGAATGCACCTTGCATCCCCTGCATCCTGATGCACCCTCAGCAAGAATGACCAGCTCCGTGCAAACCGCTGTCCGGCTTACAAAATAGTCGTCGTCAAACTTTTACTGAACATTATTATTTTTCTCTTGGTCCGGGCTGTCCGGATGCTTGTAGTTCCTGTCACGTTTCCATGAGATTTTTCGTTGGCAGTTGAACGCTTCAACGGTTGAACGGCTCAATGGCCGAAGGGCTGAACGGTCGAACGGCGAAACGCGAGCAATGCTCGGGGAATTCCGCTTGATCGATACTTCTGCACGAAAAAAAACCTATTATCGGGAAATTCACGCCGAAGGTTAAATTAAAAAAAAAAATCGAAATAGAAATATGTATGTTAAAAAAAAATGTTTCGATTTCATTCCTACTCACGTTTGTTTTTCCAACGACAAAATTAAAGTCTAAGACTGAATACGAAGACCGCAAAGAAAACAGATGAACTTTTTGGTTTGTCAAAATCGTACAGAAAATATATACGCAAGAACTACTGTAAATATAACGACGACCGAGGACAAACATGGTACAAAGATCAGAAGGAGTCTAAAAGGATAAGCAAAGAATATCAGGATAGAAAATAGAAAAATCAAAAGAATAGCTATGCTTACCTCAGGGAGCTTATTCAAGGGTCGTTAGATAGGTACCTACTTTATATCGATCCGGTACGTTTCTGAGTACTCAGCGCCCTGGCACGTTTTTACGTTGCTGATAAAGTCACGTCGGTATCTCGAAACTGCACTTCCCGGTGCGCATCCGTCATTGACCCAGGTTGTAAATATTCAATCGAAATGGATCGTTCTGAAAAGGGTGGACTGACAATGAGATTCGAGATACAAAGAGAAAAGTCAACTGCTCCCATAGTCCATATCCATTCGCTCCTAATCAGGAGACCAAAGGTGGTAGAATAGAAACGTTGCCCTTCTTGAAAAAAAAAAAAACGGTGTCAAGGAAACCCCAGGGGATTATTAAAATGTCAAGGCGCATTTGGATCAGCCAACTACATTTAACCTATCGAATTTATCGACTGAACCGCAAAGTGCAGCTGCAACGTAAAATACGCTAATAAAGATCCACGAACAAAGAAGCAACCTCAGTTGGCCTATCCCATTATAAGCTACATGCTAAATCTTAAATAATTGATAACAAGAGATACTGAAATGGACTATAGATATAAGACGTCTCCTTTTAGAATCGACTGTCTTTTCTATAGATAGATAAAAACCAATACTCGTCCCCAAGTGTCAGATTGGATAATAGACTTTTTCTATAACAGGTATTATCTACGGCTAATCGCAATAGTGAAATCCGTAGTTTCAATTGATTTCATAGTAATCGATGCCCGCGATCGTTAGGCTGCCTGTCGCGCTTCGAGCGTTGCGCAAGGCACCGCGACGACGACGCCCGAGGGACGTCTCGATACGGATATCGAATAACGTACCAGAGAGATATCGAAATCCGATCGATCCTCGATACTCCGATGTCGACCACGTACATTTTTACAAGCCTCTGTCTTCTGTTCCACTGATTCCAATTCCAATTCCGACTCTTTTATTTTTCAGTAGACTCATTGAAATATAGCCAAGTATCAGACGCTTCGAAAAATTCATGAAAATTACATGTACCCTAAATACGATTTTTGCTCCCACGAAAAAGAAAATTAAAGGTATCGATCACGAAGAAGCGATGAACTGAACTCAGGCGAACTGGGTCCAAGTGAACTAACCTGTATTAAAAAAAAAAAAGAAAACAGTGACGTGTCAACTGTGAAATTCTAGTAGCTTTTTGATCGTTCGCAAAGAAGAAAAAAAAAATCTTTATCCAGGTCGAGAAATGAAGTCTTTTGGAAAATCCAAAAGTGCACTGACCCCAACACCGACCCAGCTGTATTCAGCTCACTTGTCCCACACTCGTTCAATTGAACCTGCTGAAATGTTTAGGTAGCGCCAGGTTTGACCATCGATCCAAGCTACCTTACATTCACCATCCCCTTCGACCTGCACCTGCCACGAAACCATAACCTACGACTCCCTCAGGGCCAACCGCGTACTCGCTGCGAAAAAGTAAAAATTCCAAAATGCACTTTCGGTCAGATTTAAACTTTCCGAGCTATGACCTAGACCTTCGCGTCCAGAACCCAAGGCACCTGGACAAGCATTCCCATTGGGATTTACGAGGGAATTACCTTGGAATTTTCTCTTCCCCTACCCTGGGTCCCACCAGCTCAGACTTTGCCAGGGACCCAACGTAACGGCGCCACGTTCAGTTTACTTGGAAATAGGAACTGCAAATTATCTCTGGGTCCCAACTGATCCTCCATCACCGGTACCCATCCAACCCCTCCTCAGAACGAACCTCGGGACCTGCAGTGATCTTCAGTGTCTACGCAGTCATCCCATCGTACCTTTACTTTCTGGGCTCAACACTTTGCCAATAGGTTAATGCCTCCTGGTTATTATATCCTAACACAGAGTCAGCCTAGACACGTCAAGTCATTGACCTATCTCAACGCAGGACAATGAAGGGGAACGAGGGGAACAAGGGAAAGGATATGGAATCAAAGATGCGCAATCAAAGAGACTGACACACCTAATTCTACTTGGCTAACTGCAAAGCTTCCTTGTAAGTCACAAGAGAGTAATGAATCTACAGAGGAGTGTGACTCACGTCCAACTACCTTTGAGATGTCGACGTAATCACCTGATGAAAAATAAAGGTGCGGAAGGCAGTGTCTCACTAGCCTCGCTGCTAGGGAGGGAGGACCGTACGTAGGCGCAACGGGCCTCGCGACGCCTGGCGTCTCACGTCTTATTATACGTTTCACCAATGTCGAACAATTTCACGGATATCACACGCCGGAAGATTCGTAAATGAGCTTCGGGTTCCCACGGTTAGGACTCTGGTCAATAACGTTCACTTGACTTCGATAACTCTTGGCTAACACCTTGAGCTGCTTGGACCGACTGTGAAAACATCAGAAAACGGAAATCAACCTGGAGCTGAGTTAGAACGGCGCACCGATTGTCAGTCGGGTAATGCAGTTTCCTTTCTCTTTGTACGCGCAACTGTTTTTTTTACATCGAGAAATTATGAAACTCCATTAATGCAGATTTATCACATATATATACATATATACAGTCCGGATGTATTTTCCCGGATATTGCTAATGCGAAAAAGTTTATGTATCATAAATATACACGTGGTTGTTCCGAAGTATTGCATAACGCGAAGGTGTTCTTCTGTCATGGGAATTCAACGTATAGGTTAACTTAGATTGGTACGATATTTTTAACAAGCTTATATGTACATGATACGATGAATTAATCATCCACTTTACACATGTCTAGAGCCAATTAGTTTCCCTGATAAAGGCAGCTGATATCGCGGTCCTATATTTGTAATAGAAACGTTTCGTACCTTCGCGCCCTGCACGTTTACTGCGGAGACCTCTGCAGAGACTGGAATCGATTTTCTAAAATGCATCTTTTGAACAACTGCCAACGTCGTGGCTAATTCGAATGTTTCTGACGCACCGTAAAAAGTCTACGAGAGCAAAGGGAATCGGGTCACGCGATAAAGTCGACTAGTCAAAATCTCGAATGCGTAAGTTGCTCTTCCTTGAAGTTGATCTCGAGGAATACGAGAGTCAAAAAAGTAATCCAGTACCCGGAACACATACTTCTATAGATTGCGTACCTAAAAAAAATCTTTTTTACAAATTAAAAGTAACTCGATACTCCCATCACCAAGTAAGCCGTTAAAGTATCGTGTAGGAGTAGAAAGAAAAAAAAAAAGTATTCATTACCGATCGCGAGTGGGTGAAGTAATGGAAGAAGAAATAAAAAGGCCAAGGCGACGAGTGCTCGTTACGGCATTAAACTATCCTCAATTAGGCTAGCGAATTTATCGTTTGATTGTCGGTAAATTGTCTCGAGTGGATGCACCGAAGTGAATCGGCCTCTTGTTCATATCCAGTAGCCATTAGCCACAAGGATTTGGAATGTTCTCTCAGGGAGGGGCCGCCCTGGGTGAGCAGTGGCAGCACCTGGGCTCATAGGTGCACGAGGTTCGATCATTCAAAAGGATGAGTAACGTCAACGTATTTTCTATGCAAAGCACGGGATCGTGTACATACACAGAAAGTGGTCTGGGGGCGTAGCGACGGCACGAATGCACTCTAAAAGACGCTGCAAGGTACGGGACGTCGTGAGACTTTAAAGTAGGGACGATGCGGATTAATCGACGAGAGGTCTTAACTTCCGGTGACGTGCCACGTGGGTGGGTGCAATGCATTTTTCTGATTGATCTGATCATTGCGTTCGCGAAAGGACGCTGCTCCGTTTATTGTCGTTGATCTTTGATACCTTGAGAATTCTGCTCGGGTCGTCTCAACACAGATTCCCGATCCCATGGACCATTTTCGATATTTCCAATTTACAGAGAGTTTACGCGTCGTCTTGACGCCTCCTCAATCCGATTAGTCGCTTCCGCTCGTTTCCAGCTCCTTCGTCGCCTTGGTGCATCTATGTAAAATCCAAAGCCTCCCGAGGGTTATAAATATGGGAAGAAGCACCGGCACTTACCGACTTGGTCGCACAGTCGGGACCACCTAGCAGCTACTTAGGGTGATATCACTCCGGGATGAAAAGGTCCGACCGATTTATGAAGGTACCTCAAAAAATAAAGATAATCCGTTCTCTGACAACTTTCTATGGTTAACCAAGCAGGCGAGCCAACCGCCAAACAACAGAGACTGCCGTCTTCTTTGAACCGCTGAATAAACAGTAACGTTGAAGGTATATACCCGAATCTCCTTATGCCCGACAGACAAGATTAAAGAAATTGCTGAGAGCCAAGAAACGATACCTAGTAGAACCGGCCTGACGCAATCACGAAAAGGAAGATCACGGCGCACGGCAATCATGGGAACCGGAAGTTGAATTACATCGATGCGTCCATTCGCGAGACTGTACGGAGTTGCAGCAATCGATATCCATAGCCCTACGTAACTCAGCCCGAGCCATTTCGTAGGGTTTTCGCAGCGTTTCACTGGCAACCCCCTAGGGTCGTCTCCTCGCAGGATTCCCCGCTCCCTCATGCGCACCGAGATCCGTCTAACTACCCTCTTTTCCATACACAACGTTTCTACCCTCCACCTACCCTCAGCCAACGGTGCAGACCCACCCTCGGCGACTCACCCTCGTTCCGTGGGACACAGGCAACAGCAAGTAACTCGACGGACGTTTTAATTCTGCGCACGCTGACAAATTGCGTACCTTATTATTTAATGCGACAGTACGGGGGTTGCTGGTCTGTATTAGAGAGAACTTCGTGACACGTCAAAACCGTAGTCGCACGGCCATTACGATTCTCTAAAAAAGATATTGAGTACGAAAGCACAGAGAATACTCACGCAAGGACACAACGTTCTAGAAACGTACTCGGATACGAAGGATATCTGTGTTATCGTATTTACCTAGGCAGGTAGCATTCGCGACCGACGATGCAGCACGAATCCGAGCACACAGGCGCAGGGCACTGGAGATATAGGGTGCAGAGGGTGTAGGGTGTAGAGATGCGGGGTGTACACGGTAGATTGGATATTCAGAGACAATGGATGTCGGGTGCAAGATCCTGGTGTAGCACTGAGATACGAAGACACTGTCATGGGATACACGTAGGAGGCATAACTTTTGAATATGGCCGTTACGGTAAAGTAAAAGTCACGCGATTCACTTAACCTTAAACCTTAAGCGCGATCAAGATCATTCCGGCATCGTATTCTCATCTCGCTGTTGCATTTTCATTTCACACGGGACGAGAGTTCACGCGATTCGTAACATAATGAAAACATTGAAAAACACGCGATCCTCTTTTTATGTATGTTTAACGTTTCTTTTCGCTCGAGATCGATTCCTGGGAATCGACGTGGTATTATGCTTTAGCGAGGGCCGTTAGTGCCGCGACTGCCGCTAGATGGCATCGAGAGCGCGACTATCCCACAGTCAAATGAAAGCATTCGATGTAAGAAGAGGCGACGAAGGCTCTCGTAACACTCGTGCCTTAAACTAATGAGTAAGGAAAATATAGAGCTTTGGTAACGCTTAGCTATGCTATGAATTAAGCGACCGTATTTTTGAAGAGGAACAGGTCGTCCCATGACTGCTCGGACTACTTTTTCGAGCGGTCAGGTGAAGCGATCTACCTCGTTATACGAAATTTAGAAGAAAAAGGTAATAAGTATAAAGGAAAGAAAATTTAGAAGTTTATGGATCATCAGTTATTTACTACTTCGCCCTTATCCTCTTTCTCCCCCATCGATGAACCCTCACGAGATATATCGTTCAAATTCTCATTTGACACAAACGACCGCTCTCTCGATCACTAAACCCACTACGAATCCATCGGAACTGCCGATGATGAGGGGAAAGAAGTTCATTTTCATTCCGATGGAATCAGGTTAAGTCATGATTAGAGAATATCGAACAGTGACCTATGGCGATTATACTTTGCCGCGAAATTCGACTCTGACCGATCGAGTTACCACTGCTGCTGGTACAGTATGTAGTTATAAATCGTAATCTAGTAACGCGACTACATACAGTAGAGATAATTAATGTTATTTAAGTTGACGTCGACTTTCGCAGATTCGTGAACCCCAAAGAATCAAACTAACTTCAAGGTAAAGAGAGAGTCCGAGTCTCTCTTTAGACTCGTTAAAACTCTCATTCCGTTCCAACGTGGCAGCTAACGGCAACCTCTTATTAGGTAGCAGGGGGGATCAAAGAGGCAGAGCCGCAAGAGTATGGAGCACGAGGGGTGGTCGGGCAAGGTGCAACGTGTCTGATAAATCAACGCGGTTTTCACGTCGGCTGCCACAAAGGGACATCCGCCTTCAACCTGAAGACTTCATCTCCACCTAAGCCCGGCTATTTCCACGGCTATAGATATGACTACCAGCCACCTCACGGATACCAATACAGAAAGCCTTCCTAGCCTTTGGCTCCTTTAATCTTGTCAAATGAACACAAATTATTACTCACGCATAATCAAAGTATTCACGATCAAACATTTACGATCCTTAAGTAGCCGACCCAAAAGAATAAAAAGGTTGAAAATTAAGGAAGGACGAACGGACAAAGCACATTGTCCTTCTGTGCCGTCGCATTCAATGGGCAGTCAAACCTCGGCGCTCACCGGTCAAAACAAGGCTCCGTCCCTAGACGTTAGTGTTATGGAAACATCCGTCAGAGCGAGCCACTCTCGCAATATTAACTCCGCTCCATTTGGATTATTAATCCAGCTCGTTCGAAACACAGACTTCGTACGCATTTCCGTAATCAGGTGGCTCGAATAATTAGCGTGCGTTCCGTAATAAGAAAAATACCGGCAAGCGATGAAAGCGCGAAGGAAAGATGCGGAAAGATAAAGAGTGCAAATGCGTGCGTCTGGTAATGACGCCCTCTTGCGCAAACCAATTCGACGCATCGACGTTATCGCACCTACGTAATAACCCTATGTAAACGTAGAGACCTAACTGTAGGATCGCCGGCAACCGTAACGGATCTATGTTCACTGCGTAACGTATGTACCTTAGTCGCATGTGGACTCTACGGTTACTATAGTTATGGCGAATAGGAGACAGGACTCGTGACGGAAGTGTGTTCAGAATGCGTGACACGCATCGTGCGAACTTGACTACCCCATCAGTGCGACAGGGTTTCTGTCCCGTATTACAAAGAGCCGCTCGGGTACGTATCAGTATGAAAAACAAATATAAAAAACCAGTTTAAGAAAAACAATCGAGCTACTAAAAACCTACGAGAAGCCTGTATACGTCGATCGCACTGACAGATTGGTCTATACGCAATTGGCTGCCGGTTAATTTCAATGAGGAAAGCAGTGAAAGAAGTGAAAAAAAAATCGCTTGACAGCAACATCGGCACGTTGGACACTAGCGAGTTGCCTGCAAAGGGATATGAGAAGTAGCTGGTGCAAACTAAAACGCCCCACTAACTTTCACTCATTCGATCTGCCTAGTTACTATGCGCCCGAATAGTCGGCAAAGCATTTCGCTCTTTGTGAGAAATGAAATTCCCTAGTGCATCCCGCGTCCTCGCTTGGCCGTAAGAGGAAATTATACGCGCGTCAGTAAATCACAAAGGTCAAAGGATCAAGGATCGATCCTGGAGAGCGATCGAGATAGAATTTCAAATATCGGATCGATATGTGCCCTTATGTCTATTCTCTCCTTCTCTCTAAACCACGCTAATCAATCAATCACAACAGACGGCTTTATCAATCTGCGCCGTAGTCGCACGACTGACAATTAATTGACAATCGTGCACGGCGTCGTACAGTCGCGGTAACTAAACCAACTTCACGATTAAAACTGAAGAGCAGTAACGAAGTATCGAGGAAAAGCTGCAAGTGTCTCCATTTTGAAAATACTAGAAGACTCGGCATTGACTAATAGTCAAACGCACGGTGACACGAAGTGACTCGAATGAGCACGGAACTACAGGCTTTATTTTCGGCACGCGAGATGGCAGCACCGTCGCGCCTAAAAGTAGCTACGACAAATGCGAGCCTAGCGAAAACCAATGAAGCCTGTGAATGAACGATCTGGTTTGAGTACACGAAAATGAGTAAGGAGAATCCGTGAATGAAAAAGCTCGAGTGGAGAAACGATAAGTGAAATAGGAGACAAGGAAACGGATATGGAACGGCAAAAGATTCGTTGGCAAATGCCGAGCATCCAATCTGAAAATACACTTGGGGAAATGGAACAAGAAGTGCAACGACGATGCGTCAGTGGGCATCTATTTCGGTTGCCGATAATACTCGGCAAACTAAGACGGCTGCTGATCTATTTATGAGTTAAAAGAAAAAACGTAATACCAATAAAACAATACGAAAAACTTATGGACTCGTCGTTTGAGAACTTCACGTCAGTCATTGACTTTGGTTTCAGTAATTCCCTCGAAAAATTCATGTTTAACCTCAATCCAATTTTCTTCACTCTTCCGACCAGTCATCCAATTGTCATCCTCTTATTATTTCAATGATATCATTGTTCCTGAGTTCCCCGAAAAATGTCAAGTCGGTTGAAACGCATTCTTTTTTCCTTATTCTTTTCTCGTAATTCTTACGTCTGTCGTTCATTTTTCACGCTTGTTTACGTCTGTGACAGCATTGCGTATAAATGGATACCAAATGAATGGGGAATTTCGATCGATACAAACAATAGGCGATATCCTTCGGTGATACCGATGTGACTCGGGGCGGAGGACACTTTGGAAACAGGTGACAGGTGGCACGTGGAACGTGGAACGTGGGACGTAGCACGTGGAACGTGGCACGCGACCGTCTTGGATACCAGAGATGCGAGAGACTGTGAACGGATAGCGACAAAAATAGGTCTCCATTACTAAGCGGAAGTGAGACGCTGTAGAAATGGACGAGGAGCATTCTGGGATTGGATAGGTTCAACACTAGTTGAATATAATTCCGCGAGATGTCTCGTCACTTGCACGGCGTGCGGTTAACGATGCTTCCTTCGCAATATATTATTCTTATGCTGCATTATGCTCGAGGTGCGTGTATTATTTTCGAATCAAACGCCGCCAAGTGTGAGAGCATTCTGACCTCCGTAACGAGAGTGCGAAACGGTCATGAGAGACGATCTCCCCCCCCTTCCCCCCGTCGAATCAATTAGACGTTACGGTCTACAATTCTGAAGTCTGGTTTTAGTCAGTCTCGAGGATTTGTATTTTTGCAATTTTAATTCACGTCTGCACACGGTATCAAGAAATCGTGATATTCCGAATATTGGCGTACATAGGCACAGAGTATAACCAGGATCAACATATCGAAGAAACCGTGACAGTAATCGAACAAGTCATTCAACTCGAAAATATCTCGGGACGTAAAATGTAAAGATAATAAAAAAAAACGTCTTTTCATTTTTCAAACCACAAAATTATCAGCTGGCACGAAACGAACGAGACGAGAGTCAAATCTCTTCGAAATCCAGCACGGCGGAGCAAAACACACCTGTCACGTGTTGTATACTACATATAACGACATAGCACAACATCAACGTACGTACCAGTTCGATTTCACTAAAGTGACTCACGCACGCACATACGGTCTTCGTGATTCAGTCAAGATCCGCCGAATTCGGTCAGGGGCGACGCCGTGCGACACGCATGACAATATTGTAAAAAAAAAAATCAGTGACATCCTACAAAAGAAAGGTGAGAGAGGTGAATATAAAGAGGCAGAAAATTCAGAACGACAGTTAAACATTTTCCATTTAAATTCAATCTTCCTCCGACGGCTACGTGAAGTTGATTAATTATAATCCCAAAGGAGGAACTTGGAAGCGGGTTTGCCGTGAATTTATGGAGCTAGGTCAATAATAAAGTCCTGACAACTTTCTCGGCGTCCCGACGGCTCTCGAGCTGCTAGCGACGGTAAAGGATAGAGAGAGCGAAGGTTGTCAGAAATCAGAGTATACAACAGCCCTACCCTATACACCTTACTACAGTCGCGGTGAAAATTAATCATAGAAATTTTCGTCAAGGTCCTGAAAATTTTTTTAATTAAAGAGTTTTTAAAAAATGAGTCTTACCACGTGACGAATATCGGAAACGGCTAACCCACGGTAAATTTCTTCAAACGTCTAAATATAAAATAGCCCTATAATCGTATAAGCGGATAAAAACGGCACCTTGCTGAGATAGCAAAAATATCGACAAGTCCGTCGACATCTGGCAGGTTTCGTGCACGGAATCACGGTTCCTTCTTGCGACTGCGTCATCGTTAAATTCGCCTACGAATTTCGCGTTTTACGGCACAACGAGACATTCGGAGCTTCGGCTGCTTTTACCTACCAGTCACATAGGCCATGCGACGTCTACCGTTGGCTACAGTACCGTACATAAAACTATGAGCAACTCCATCTAGTGTCTAGCAGTCTCTGCTCTCCTGTCCTTTCGAACGTGAAAGTGTGAGACGACCCTGACGATCGGGTCACGCTCGACAGACCCCCGGTTGCATCGCTAACGGTCGAATTCGCGACTCGTGCAATCGACTGTAAGGTTAACCGCGACCTTTGTTATCCTGAGATTCAAAAAGAGATTTTGAAAACGATGCGATCACTTAGGTATCGCGAGGAACGATGGACTTTGCGACGTCGTGGGGTCACGGACCATTCGCCATTTACGATAAGGTACTACGAGAGACCTAACCTACAATCCGTATAGCTTACCCGTCGATTTGATATTTATCTGCGAAAAGTGTTACGAGCGAACTTATTATCTTCGAGCCATTTCGCTGCGATGTCAAGAAAATGTATTACCGATGTGATACGAAGGGCGGAAGGCGGAAAGGTGACTCTGATATCGGCACCAGGATCGTAATCGTCAGAGCGGAATGCCCGGAGAAATTCTGATGGATAGTGACATCATAGCCAGAGGATCGAAATTCCCTCTGTCCCGTGTAACCAGGGAATATTGCTGACACTTACAAAATAGATAAGACCCGCTTCGACTGTTACGACCACCATTGTGTCTCTTTGGTAAAACGTTCGATGCACCGATTGCCAAATGGACGGAAGAAAACTTGGCTTCCTTTTTATTCACTGACTCTCTCAAAGTTCTCTATACGTAGAGTTATAAATTCATACGATACCCATCGTTGAAACGATTTTCGAATAATTTCTAACGTACATTTATAAACGAGAAAACGTTCTGGCGTCTTTAGAAAGACTTTATCATTTTTGACGTACGGCTCAGTTACCTCCCCCGCTCGCTCTTTGTCAAAGCATATTCACTGACTTATCCAATAGTTAATCACGGGTAGACCTTCGAAACGGTCTGCCGATAATCTTTAATTATAATCTAAAGGCCGTGCGAGCAACTTGATAAACCGATAACTCATTATTTATCCACACACTTATTTATCTGTTTATAAATATTCATAATTCACTGCCATATGATAATAAGAATGGCCAAGCTCCAATGAACTCTCATCAGCACGTATGGAAACAGTCCCTTGGGGTAAACGACAGTCTCCGTATTCTCTTTTCTAAGTACTGTCTCTTAATAGACTACGTATCCACTTCAGCCATTATTCGACCAATGTCTCTAGAGTCTTGAGAGAATCGGGCATTTTCCTCATCTCTCTCTCTCTCTCTCTCTTTTTTCCCTCTTGCTCTCACTCTCCCTTCAGTTATGCAACTGTAGTCGTAAGTCGAGATCCGTGAACGTGTGCCAAGCGTGGAGCAACTCGCGTACTCTTTCACTCCACTCTCCCTTTCGAAATCTTTATTATTCTACAATGGCTATTGTACCAGATCATCCTTACGCCGTGGGTAAGACAGGCAGGTAACATTCGAAATGACATTGCAAACGCCACACGTTAATAACTTCTCAATGAGATCGTAAATACTTGTTAACAATCTGCATGCGTCGATTCTAGTATTGAAATTTCTTTGCTCACATTTTATGCATGACGTTTGAATTATATGTAACATGTGTCTCAGGACTCACCGCATACATTGAGCCAGCCCTCTACGCGACATGGATATTCCAGCTTCATGACGGATGACTTGTGTTAATCACCAAATCCAATGAGAATCGCCACAAATGCACTTTTCGGATAGATAAATCTCGCGGAGAAGAACTTGCGACAACTCACTGCGAAACATATATTCGAGAATCACATCTTCTTCCGTAATGAGGATGTCGATTTATTGAAAAGGTTTGCCAATCTTCTGTACATATATGAGGTTACTTGAAACGCGTGGTCAATGCCGGGCATATAGTATAAATAGTAACTATCAATTCCTTATGGCAAAATATCGAGTCACCGAACGACGCGAACCTACCGCACCGAGTTATAGATTCAAACTGACTGAAACTGCTGATGAGGAGTCCCAACCAGCCTGCTAGACAGCAGCACAGCAACCAGCTGAATCGAAAAGCTGACGAGTAGAAAACGTAGAGCGCTATGCCGACCTAACGGTAACTCATAATATTAAAAGAATGCCGGTATGTTGGTAAAGTATACATATCGATCGGAGGTAGGATCTATGAGAAAGATCTCTTATGATTCCGATTGATCTTGAATTCTATACTAAATGTATGGCGAATTGTTACTGTTATTTGGATATTGTGATGTTTATTCAGGATATTTAATTTAATCTTAAAGGAGTACTTAATCGTAGCGTTGATCGTAGGTCTATAACCTATGGTCGGTAATATAATTTTCTCAATATACAATAGAAAACAATGGGAGATACAGATGCAGTATGTAACACGAATGATTCTGTATTTAACGCTGCATTATTTTAACTCTTTTTATAAGATTTGCGAAGTTTTTTAGTCGCTTTAGATTTTACTAAATAATGTGTAATATGTTTATACATTGGGAAAAGATAATGGAGAAATTTTGTTATGTCAGTAATTTGTCAGAAGGTGATTTATTAGATAAATTTTACTCAATATCCTATTACGAATAGTCATTAGTTAACGGCTGAGATCAACAGGTGTATTAATCATAAAGTGCAAAATCCTCTGATTAACTTGTACAATTATCTTCACAATCGAGATAATTACTTATTTATCTGTTTTTCATCTGTGGAAGTATATGTAGCCATCTATCGGACAGTGGTGGAATCAGTACTGTCAAAATGGCGCTCAAGGAACAGGTCGGACAAAGTGAGTATTCAAGAAAAGCTTAAAATTTCGACGTTTCTCGGACAAATACGCGATAGTCTCTATGATTATATTAAAACCGAGGTGTCTGCTAACGTTTTAATGACAAGCATAGTGATTTCAGTGCGGTCAGGTATCGAAAAAGGTTTGACAAGTCGGTGGGCGTATATCTGCGATGATTTCATCGGTGTGAAAGCGGCTGTAAAGACAGAAACGTCAAATCGAGAAAGAAAACGTGTTTATCAGTAAATTAGTATATTACACGCAACTACGAATTCGTGGATAATTAACATAATTTTAAAATCCTTCGTATATTCGCGAAATCGAATGTCCTTCGTCAAAATAAAAAAAAATGTCACGATTTCTCGAGCATCAGTGTCGCTGTTTCTAAATGTTCTAATGAAATATCAAAAGTTAAGTAGACAAATTGCTGTAATCGTAATGTCGATGTATCAAATCCATGAACATTAGAATCGTTCCACCTTCGATAAACAATTGCTTTCATTGCGCAAAAACGAAACCCGTTCGCAAAAGCTTTGATACGTTAAAAAATATATAAATTCAAAGTAAATTAAGAACAAATATCAATTAATTTGATTGAATTTCAATTATTCACTCGTCCAATTCACTTTGCGTACCTAGCAGAATAATTAAATGTATTTCTAAGCGTAACCGAACATTCTCCTTGTTTAATTTGTATCTAGGACAACATGAGACATTTGTGTTTAGATTCCCAAATGCGTTTGCTTAATCTCGTAGCTTTCCATAAAATATAAGAAGTGAAAGAGCAAGGGTGAAAAATTTACGTCTAAGGGTGATTCGGCTATTCATCGAAGGGCGCTTCTGCGCATTGCGAGCCAGGGTGACCTAGGGGTAGTCCAGGGATGTCATCGGCGCTTTAGGAATATACGAGAAACATACAAACCGCTCTGGTTGGCTGGTTGGCTTGCGAACACAGTTGACGTCAGTAGGTTACCCTCGGAAAAACGATCAATAAATGGAAAGACGATAAAGTCGATTACGTACACAGTACATAGTGTACTAAACGTATTGACATAAATCAGATTAAAATACATCCCAGATCCTAAATCCACGTAACGATCTCAATAAGTTATTCCAAAAAAATAATGCTAGTCAAATGTACAGACAACAAACCCTGAAACCATGTCGTAAAATAATTTTTGCAGAGATTATGAATGAAGTCATCAAACAGAAGAAGAAGACAGCAGGCGGGGTCGAATGGCGAATCCTCGTAGTGGATCAGCTCGCCATGAGGATGGTTTCGGCCTGTTGTAAGATGCACGACATCAGTGCTCAGGGTATCACTCTAGTCGAAGACATCAATAAAAAGCGTGAGCCTCTTTCAACAATGGAGGCAATTTATTTGATCACCCCCTGCAATCCCTCGGTGCAGAAACTCATTGAAGATTTCAGTAATCCTACAAAGATGGTCTACAAGGCTGCACATGTTTACTTTACCGAAGGTATTATCAGATAGCATCGTCCCTCGAAATTTACTGGAAGAAAACTGTACTGAATTTCTGACGATATCGACTACAGCGAGGAAGAACTGTTTGCTTCATTCTCTGTTTTTTTACTTTTGTCTTCTTCCTTCCTTCTCCCCTCCATTCCCTTTCCTTTCAAGTTAGTTTTCAGTTTATTTCTTTACAGCATGTCCTGACGAGTTATTCAAAGAGTTGTGTCACGCACTGGTATCTAAACACATTAAGACACTAAAAGAGATCAACATTGCGTTCATTCCGTACGAGGAACAGGTAAAGCACAGACATTTTTCATACGGTTGCGTGTGATAAATGTATTAATTAATTGTGACGGTTAGGCGTGGTTTTTCTTCCTCTTTGTTGCTCTCCTCTTCCCTTTTTTCATTTTCGTAAAGAGTGTCATCGGTGATGTCACTGTCATACTAGGTTCGTACTAACTGTTGTCAAACTCCTACTTAGCTTTTGCCTTGTTCTTTGGAGTCCCATGTATATTTTGCGAAGAACTTGTTAAAATCTTGTCTTCTTTTCGACACGATGATTAACGATGCTGTTACATTAATGCTTACACTCGGCCAGTGTGCCCGGAGGAGCTGTTCAATGAACTCTGCAAGTCCCCCGCCGCTAAAAAGATCAAAACCCTCAAAGAGATCAACATTGCATTTCTGCCGTACGAATCGCAGGTGAAAGCATATCTATTGTCGCTTGCTAATCGTTACTTCGGCTTGGCACTTTGTTCGTATCTTACTTTTCGTTGCAAAGAGTCAATCTTACGAGCATTCTATTTGTCAAATTTTTGGGTATGCTTGGCTCACTGGATTAGCTTCACGCATGCACAATTAATTCATTTGACTCAATGGTAATTGTGTAATTAGATGCTTAGACTGTCACTCTTTTTATTCCGTGACATAATTCTTTAATCGTTTAATATGATTCAGGTATTTTCGTTGGATTCTCGTGCGACATTTGCTTGCTTCTACAACCCTAATTTCGCTGATCTGAGGAACGCTGATATGGAACGAATTGCTGAGCAAATAGCCACCCTCTGTGCTACTCTTGGAGAATATCCATCGGTCAGATATCGCAGGTAACTATAAAAAAAAAAAGTTCAGTAAAAACAAATCAATAAGTTCAGATCATCAAATCATTTCCGTTTGCAGTGACTTTGAACGCAATGTCGAATTGGCTCAGATGGTTCAACAGAAATTAGACGCGTACAAAGCAGATGAACCTACAATGGGCGAAGGTCCGGAAAAGGCTCGTTCTCAACTTCTTATTCTTGATCGCGGCTTTGATTGCGTCTCTCCTCTGCTCCACGAGCTGACACTTCAAGCTATGGCCTACGATCTCTTGGAGATTGAGAATGACGTCTACAGGTAATAGAAGATGATACCGATGATTGACCAAGTTCATATCAATATATTTTTCTTCATTAAAAGATACGAGGCTTCGGCCGGACAAGCTGAGAAGGAAGTACTGCTGGATGAGAACGATGAGTTATGGGTAGAGCTGAGGCATCAGCACATTGCTGTCGTTTCCCAGTGAGTACAATTATTGGAATGCTTGTGCAGTTTACGATAAAGCCTGAGAGAATGTCGGAGTTTGTCAGGTGTCCGTCCACTTCCACTTTCGCAGGAACGTCACAAAGAATCTTAAAAAGTTCACGGAATCAAAGAGAATGCCACAGGGTGACAAGCAGAGCATGAGGGACCTCTCGCAGATGATTAAAAAGATGCCTCAGTATCAGAAGGAGCTGAGCAAGTATGCAACTCATCTGCATCTTGCAGAGGATTGCATGAAGCGTTACCAAGGCAACGTGGATAAGCTCTGTAAGGTTGAACAGGATCTGGCAATGGGAACGGATGCCGAGGGTGATCGAATCAAAGATCAGATGCGTAACATCACTCCGATTCTTCTTGATCAGACAGTGAATAACCTTGACAAGCTACGTATTATTGCTCTCTACGTGATAAGCAAGAATGGAATTCCCGAGGACAACTTGAATAGATTGGTCCAACATGCTCAAATCTCACCTGAAGATAAACAGACGATCATCAACATGGCAAAGCTTGGTATCAACGTCGTTGTAGATGTAAGTTTTCTAAGGATCCTATTTTCTTTGTTATTCTTTCGGGTCGATCGATCTCACGCATTCGACATTCTGTAATCAGGGCCCACGCAAGAAACAGTATACGGTACCACGCAAGGAACGGATCACTGAACAGACTTACCAGATGAGTCGCTGGACACCAGTTGTCAAGGATATTATGGAGGACGCCATCGAGGATAAACTCGACTCCAAGCACTTTCCTTTCTTGGCAGGACGAGCTACCAACTCCGTGTATCACGCCCCAACAAGGTAGGAAGCTCTTCGACATCAGAAATCGTACTAAAGACTCTCGTTATCTGTTCCTCGATGTAAAATATGCAATACACATTATTTTCCAGTGCTCGCTATGGCCACTGGCATAAGGATAAAGGTCAGCAAACGATTAAGAATGTACCACGGTTGATCGTGTTCATCGTAGGCGGCGTCTGCTTCTCGGAGATACGTTGTGCCTATGAAGTGACAAATGCTCTCAAGAATTGGGAAGTAATAATCGGTAATTATCTCATCTTCACAATCCGAAAATCTTAGCAGACCTTGAAATAATAAATATTGAGATATAGATCGATGTAACAATGAATCGATCGCGGATTTATGAAACTCGTTTTTCTCTCTTTGCAGGTTCCTCGCATATAATAACGCCAAAGTCTTTCCTTTCGGATCTTTCGAAGCTTCACGCCTAATTTCAACGAACAACCGAGTATTAACATTCCCCTATATTAAATGTGACGTGCTAATTTACATTTAATTCGTAACTAGCGCTACCATCCCCATCGGTATTACCAGTTATGAAGTTCCGTCAGCAATATCGGCAATTAGTTTAGAGTTAAAAGAAAAACATTGCAAGTCAATTCGTTATACATATAAAATCGTTACGCAACTGTGTTAAGAGATCGCGAACAAATTTGGAATTTAAGGATCAAGAAAAGGAAGTGTCATCTCGAATCAAGTGCCTGCGCGAAGATGAGGGGATCTGTGACAAGGCTGGTTTTACTGATGTGAATCATTAACATTGACAGAACGTGTTGCGATTATCCATAGTTCCGTGAGTAATGCTGTAGCTACAAATATTCCTGAATCGATTGGAAAGCTTAGTCACTTGTTCGGAATTAAAACTGATGAAGATGTAACTACTTAAGTCCTTATCGTCTAACTCGCACTTCGAAATGTCTTAATATGCGATTTTCTCCATTTATATAAGTATTCTTTTTTTTTTTCTTTTTTGATAGATGCCATTGGCGTATTCAATGATCTAATGTGGCTATGGTGTACTTCAATGATCTAACAGATGTCTGTAGCATGGTGCGAATGCTTCTTAAGAGGAAGCAGGCTGACGAGTTTAAAGTTATGTAACGTGTAAATGTACGTGTATATTTGAGACTGTGCGCATGCGCACGCGTAATTGATGAATGAAAGATTGAAATAGGGATGTGTTAATTGAAATATTAACTCTGCTAAAACTCGTAACGATACGTAACCGTAGAAGACATAGATTGAACTGTTGGTACATAGGGGATGATCAC
This sequence comes from Calameuta idolon, assembly GCA_030142285.1. Taxonomy (NCBI): domain Eukaryota; kingdom Metazoa; phylum Arthropoda; class Insecta; order Hymenoptera; family Cephidae; genus Calameuta; species Calameuta idolon. The sequence goes on along the minus strand of JARQSV010000234.1, from coordinate 94,377 downwards.
TTTTGGTCAGTGGAAGTTTGTCTGTTACTTGATTGATCGTATATTTAAAACATATATACATGTACATTAAACAATATGTTATGTTAGCGAGAGCCGATTGTCTTGAAATTGAAAATATTTATAAAAATATATGTATGTATCTAGCAAAACGGTAAACAAGGTGTTTTGCTTGCAAAGACCTAGATGCCACTATTACTCAAATTATCGTTATTCATTACGAACAAGATCTATGTTGATAAACTATGGTGAATAAAAAAAGGGGGTCTCGCATAACGTCTGTCAACAATCAAGGATGACGTCGAGTGTGTTTATCAAAATAAAATTCGTATCAGACGTATTCTGTCGTCTTTGATGTTATTATTCAGTTTCTAAGCAGTTAATCGTTGTACAATTTTACCAACCTTATGAAATGGTATATAGTAAAGTGCCCTATACAGTAGTATACCAAACAAAGTGTGTACTATCGATAAATCATGATAAAGGCCTATTAATTTAGAAATTCACACTCGTAATTTCTTTTATCGAAGTTTACCCACCACTCTAAGCTACCAAGAACGTCAATTTTAACTCACAAAGGAAAATCTGATTAGTGTCGTCATTTCACTTGGCCTCTACGCTTCTTATCTTTAGGCTCCTCGTAGTTTCCAGCGATTCATTTCACTTGATCAACCATGTACGGATATGACAACGCAGGAATGCAGTAACATTTAATTATGGTAAGACTGAAAACGCATGACTCTAATAACAAGGATTCGTATTTCATGAATAACCAGTTGAATCTGCTGATGAAAGATGACTACACGTCATGTACACTGAAGGGGCATCGTCGATTTAACTATCGTTAATAACACATTTACTCTTTGTCTATACCATCTTCATCGATTTCAGTCTCTGAAATGAACAGTTTACGTTTACAAGTTATGAACATAGTTTTTTACGTTTAACGCAACTTTTTTTCAAACTCGCTGTTACACGGTGCAGAGTTTAAACAGGCTTGACCAATCATGTGCTAGAATCTGACGTACTCGACCAATAAGGTTGATCAACCGTGTTTAAATTCTGTACGTTGAAGACGTAGTCATGGGTTATGTTTCCACCGGAATCGAATTGAGTGAAGAATTATTTCTACTATATGTATATTATATATATAATATTAAACTACAAATATATATTTAATGTATCTCAATTTTCGTTCGACTCCGGTGGAAAACAGGAATTTTCGCTGATTGCATCTGCGTTGGGTAATTCACATTGGTACTGCAGTAGCGAGATGACTGGAGACTTGTTAGGAAGAGACGACAACGAAGGAAACATATACTTTCAATTAGTGTTTAATTAGACCATTAGGGCAATAAGCATACTCATAGAGATTATAGCTATATGTGTTATACGCTAATAGTATTACTCTTAATTTTTATAATTATTAGTGTACACAATGATCTCAATATATTCTCTTTGAATCGTAACGTAAGAAAACAGCAATGCGTACCTAATGCTGATATATATATGTGTGTACCCTCAAAACCTACACAGGCTTTACACATCATCAAGATTATCCTTTTGAGAATGAAATTTTCATAAAATTACAAGAAATGACAATGACAAAATGTCGGACCGCGACTTAGCAGCCAAAAAAGGGCAATAGTCCAGTTGACAACGACACACGATGATTTATCATTGACAGACGCTCGAGCGATACCTCGAATGTCAGCAATTCCGGCAGCGCATTTTTCATATTGTTAAGTAAAAGGAAGAGAAGGAAAGAAAGCCACGTGTCAAATGATTTTTAATAATCATGTATTCCAAGGTCAAGGTCTCTTATCTTCCTTCGGTCATAAATAATGTAAGAAAACTAAGGAAAGTCACACCATTATGAAGACGCAGGGGCCAGTAAGAAAAATAATAGAGACAGCAAAGATAAATAACAACAGGCAAAATAATATAACGACAACGAACGGCACCGGAAGTGGAGTACTCACAGAGGTAGATTGTGGATAAATAATACAATAAGTAATTGTAGGATATAGTAAAAGTATGAAGTAAGTCAAGCCATCTCCCTTTTACTTAACAACATGAAGCATCTCTTTATTTTAGCCATTTATTTGTATTATTATTTATGTACAACCAGTTTAATCCTCTATCAATTAGTAAGTCTGCTAAAATTCGTGTGCCATTGGAGATGATGTGCGCCCGTGGGAACTTATATAAAAATTACTTTTGATACGGCAGAGTGATTTTGGTGTTACTTATGAAATACATCTTTATAGTCTAACTTACGTTGAGATCTAGTAGGTTACACAATCTGTCTATTGGCCTCCTTAGTCCTTACAAACCTTATCACATAGAATTGTATTAATATTTTATACATACATTTTTTTTTTTTCTTTAATTGCTGCCAATGATTCTCCTTCGTATTTACAATTCTAAATCACGTATTATACAATAATAATACCTAATAACGCATATGCACACACGATGTGTCCTGTTACATGCACACGTTCTCTCTCTCTCTCTCTCTCTCTTTCTCTTTTGAACACACGCTACTTAAGGTTCCTGCCTAAAGAGTGCGTCGAGCTCGGGGAGCATCGCAATCGCAAAACGCATAATCCATAACGCATAACGCAGCTTTTTGCGAAATTTTAGGGATATCGTCCTAGAAAGGGCTTTTTTTCTCTCTCTCTCTCTCTCTCTCTCTCTCTCACATTAAATATTTATCTTGAAATTCGTCCATGTGACCAGTGCATATGAGAGTGCTACGCGAAGAGGTCATCGCGTGATTATTAATTACTGAGCGCACTCCTTAGAAAATTGTCATCGAACATAACGTCTAATGTACGCCTCCTACAATCATTTAAACGATTATCCATAGCCTTCCTCGCCGAAATAACTTTTACGAGGGTACATCACACCATATTTGTCTTAACCAATAGATTTTTAAGGTCTTCGTCTTTTCAACCACCCTGCTTCTTTTTGAGAGACCAGCATATACGCAAAAACCCACGCACACGCGCGCGCGCGGAAATAACACTCACGTACACAGAAGTTATTAATTCTAAATTACGCAACATAACTTATCGACTTCGTATCTCTAGATGTGATCGTTAGGGTTTTTTTTTTATTCTTTTCTCTCATTCGCAATTAACTTGATCTTTAGGGAAAGAAGGAAATTTTAACGCTACGAAATTATGTTATACTAGTGAATGAAAAGGGACGTTTAAAAGTGTCTCTCTATGTGGCACTCGTCGTCTATCCTTCTGTCTCTTTTAAATAAATAATTCAAGTAATCGAATACGGATGGTTGCTGGATTCTTTGGCTAAATGGCTGGCTAGATACGTGTTTTCGTAAATACTTGTAACGTTAGGAAAACTTGCCATGAGAGTCACAACTTTCATGGACTGTCTTACCTGCTTAATAATTAAAGGGCATTGCTTTGAAAGACAAGCCGATAGCCTAACAGTGAATAATGGTGATCGAGTGTCTTAACGATGGTGGGAAATATAATAAAATTGAAGTAGATACGAAAGAGAAGACTTATCGAAAGGAATAAAAAAATCAGATCCTTTCTTTTTACGCTATAGGATTCCCGCGACTATTACCACCTGCGTAAACTAGAAGAAAATTAATGTTAGTAATTTTTTTTCTATTATTTTTCTTTTTCTTTTCTTCCCTTCTTAATGTAACGTTACGAATTTTTTTATTTTATTTCATTTATTTATTTTTTGTAACATATTAAAAACATTGAACCGCTACTGCTAAGCTTTCTCTTGGAACAATCTATTATGGACATCATTGTTTGCCATCATTATCATTCCTATCTTCATTCATCATCATCATCATACTGTGTTCAATAGTATGTACTATAGCTGATGTATATTACTGTACAGATTTACTGAATAACGCGCATGGTTACATTGCAAACAATCTTGGTTGCTTGTCACCATGAAAATATGTATAAGAAAAAAAAAAGGGACAGAGCGAAGGATTAAAATTAGAAAGGAATCATGTAAGGGCTGGCTCTGCGAATAAGTTTGTGAACTAGAACGTAAAGAAACACACTAGAGGTTCGAGAAGCTCTTAAAAAAATAAAATTGTATTCAATTAAATAATTTAATAATATATAATTCACATAATAACTTTCACTATTGAATATATACTATATCGCTAAAGCCACTAATATTATATTTTCTATAATTTCAAGTACTAGTATTAAAATTAATTCCATCGGTGTGATAGCTCAGATTAATAGTAGTACGCAATCAATCCAAAAACTTTTAAATTAGTTATCAATATCGTTTTTGTACTTCTTTTTTTGCCAATTAAAATTGTTATCAACAATCAAGGGAGCTCTTAGTCGAAGGACTACCTAGAACGCATGACTCTCATCCTTCACATCTTCAATGTGCAAACTTTTGACTACTATTACTCACCATCGTCTCAATTATCATATTCATGAAGACTTTTAGGATTATTAGGGATTCACCACGATCACCATCATCATCTTCATCTTCATCACCAATACCATAACCATCAGTATCCAGCATTTAACCATTACCACTAGTACACTTATCCTTGCTGTCTCTATTCTAGATTCACCTGAATTTAAATATATATAATTTTCATCTTTGTCGTAAGCCTTCTTCGAACAATTTTTTCTCAGGACTCAAATTCTATCATGTACCATATCTTCTTCGCAATGATTGTAGAGAGTCGCTGTATGCACTCTCTTACCACAATCTCTACAGCCTTCACCACCAATGATCCACAAAATCACTTTTCGCATCGCAATTCTCATGTTATCTTCGAGTAGACGATTTTCTTCATTCCGACGACTAAGCCAGTGTTGACACCCGCTGCGTTCACCTTGCGATTTTATTTAATATGTATATCCCCTCTTATTCATTCTACCAAGTCCGCCATTCGCCGAATCAATAAATTTCATCAGCCACACTCCATTATTACTCATGACTCCTGACAACTTTCCATTAGGACCTCTAGTATCAACAGACTATATGTGAAATTGATTACGATTCGATAGAATAGGCTGATACGCTATCGCGCGAGCCTTTTCATCTCTAATCCCTCTCGGCATCACGGTTCATCTTAACTAACTTTCTCCTTTCTTTATTCTCTAGTCGCGACGCCTATACACAAGGGACAAGGTATTTGCTCCGATACAACGCGGATGCTTGATTGGATAAGAGATCGAAACTACTTGACGCTATCACCTTAGCATTATTCTCATAATAATTGACGACATTGTTCTATGGTGAATGAATAAATGAGTGTTTCACCCCTTCACCTTCATCTGTGACATTTTATATTTACTCCATTTTTTCTCCTTCTCTCCCTTTTCTTTTTATCTCCGCAGGTCATTCGCAGCATAACGTAGATATGCCTCGAACGACGGGAGTTCTCCGTCTAGGCGAATAAATCGCACTAGGTAAATTTTTATGTTATTGACTTAACAAGCCTACCTATCTCACGCGATTACAAATACACGGTTTTACTCATAATCGAGGGACAAAAAAAACATTTGTGATCTGTAATGAAATTATTAGTACAATCGCTAATAATTATAGGTATATTATTAGTAGAAGTTGAATCTGCGCAATCCTAGCAACGATCAATGACTGAATGTGGAAAAATATAAAACTTAACTAAATGTACACAACTTTACGCTCCCCGCACTCTCTCACGCAGCACACGCTTTCGTCTTTGCACGCAAATCTCATGTAACCCTTGCAATAATATTCTTTTCTCCAAATTTACATAAAGTACAAACTTATGAAAACCGGAAAATGTAACGCAATAGTCGGTAGCATTATCGAAGTATCTCGTAAGTATTTATCTAATTTACATGGTCACACTTGGGTGTCCGTCGATTACACAGTGACCTCTTTTCCCCTTCTATTAACCCCTCAAACAAAGGTCTTGAATTATTCCCTTTGGAATGCCCCCGCCCACCCCTTATCGAGCCATTTTTATTCTTTCAACCATCCATAAACAAACTCACGCTAACCCCACTGCAACAATTGTTCATTCATACTTGATTTAACACACAAGCGTTCGTCTTCATCCACGCCTTCTTCCTCCTTTTTTTTCATTCACTTATCACCAAGTGTATACATACATATATATATATATATGTATTTATGTATATAGAAGTATGTATATGTATATATTAACACGATCTCTGGCATCGTCCAGCGTCATTATTCTTCCAAGTCCTGCCCGGTTTCAGTGGGAATATTATGAGCAGCAAATTGTAATATTACAAAGATTCCTCGAACGCAGCCATCAAATCGCTCTGCATGTTCATGTCAATCCGGCTAGCCATCTGAAAATACAAATACACCGGTTCTTGGCGATACTCCGTCTATTTCCTTCTCCAATTTTTCATCATCCTCTTCGAGTTCTAGCAGCTTCCACAATAACACCATTGGTATTATGATCGTCACCGCCACGGTGAATTCTATACGTTATCTCATGACCGTTAAAAACAGTAACTACTCGGCATCGAAATTCCTATATCTTTTCAATCTTCGTACCTATATTCTATTCCAAGAGCATTTATCGGGAGATGGTGCTTTTTCAATGCACAAATTTATAGTGACTTCGTAAGAATGCACTTACCACTTCGCGTCGCCTACGTTCCTGCTCGCGCAGTCGTTGTCGTTCTCTCTCGGCTGCCGCCTTATCCTGGCTCGATGATTGACTGGGGCTGCTACTGTCCGTATCCGTGGTAGCTTTCGCTTCCTCGGATCTGGCACTGACAACCATTGCTGCACTTTGCTGCTCCGCTACGGTTTTCCTCACTTTCTCAAGAGCATCCTCCTCTTCGCGTTCACGCCGCCTCTCATTTTCTTGACGTAGCCTCTCGCGTTCCGCCTGCTCTTTTTGTTGCCGTCGAATCTCTTGCTGTTCCATCAAGGCTCTTTGCTGTTAATTTATATAAAAATATTCGATATCATTTACAGTCTCTACGTTTACGTTCGGTACTTTCTTTTTGAATGTGGATTAAAAATTTTTTATTTACATTAATTAAATATATACTAACCCTATCCTGCTTTTCCTTAGCCTGTTTCTTGAACGCTTGGAACGAATCTCGTGCTGCACTCTTCATGCTACTTCCGGCAGCTGATTGGGGACTCGACGCTTGGGCTAACGACGACCACGAAGATGCATTCTTTACATTCTGCTCAACGGTCTGCTTGATGATATAAATTGCGAACGAATAATTTTATTATCATAGTCTGAGATGTTCCGTGAAATAGCATTATGGAATGTATAAAAACTTACCTTGTTCTTGAATGCCGAGGCAAAATTCGCTGCAGGATTCTTCGAGTCAGGCGGTGTCAATTTCTCCTCGGCCATGAGCTGTGAACTCGAATGATTGCCCATCGATGACATTCCTAGAGCACTCATTTCTGCAAAAAGAGCTCCCGCTAGAGCACCACCATCGCATAATAGATTAGTAAAAAGCAGTTAGTAAGTACCCCTTTTTCACAGACACCGAGGAAAATAGCTACCATAAAAGAATTGTATTTTAAAAAGAACACCATTGATATCCAAATAAAAATAGTGATCGAGTAATCATTGGAATGGAAGAAAGAAGAAAGGTGCCAGTAGCAATTCGATGAAAAGAAGCGTCAGTAGAAAGAGCATAATAATGGATGAAAGCATTAAATGTGAATGATTGTATGTAACAATTTAAGACCTACCGTCCATGGATTTCTGAGGGATTTGTGGCTGAGACATTGGCAATGGCTTCTCCTCCTTCTTAATGGGCAGTTGAGGAAGCTGCATGGGTATGGTAACCATGTTTAGAGGATCGAAAATCGAGCCCATTCCCATCCCACTCATATTGAGTCCCATGTTTCCTCCCGGGACGCCATTGTTATTCAACATATTTGGAGGAGAGTTTTCCCGCTTTACGTTTGAGAATCCATTGGAATGCTGCTGAGACATCATGTTATGCGTATTCTGAATATTACTAAGTGGTGACGTCGTGTTGATCATGTTTTCAAGAGAATTGTGCATGGACGTGTGCATATGTGTGGTCAAGCTTTGCTGCAAATTCATATTCAGATTGGCCATATTAATATTGCTCAAATTTAGGTTCGAGGTCATCCCACTGGTCATCATGTTCACAGGATTCTTCAACTCAGAATGCAAATTCAAATTCGAGTTGTTCGCTGTTGTATGGGGTGGTGGTTGAATCATTGGGATATGTGGCTCCTTCTTAATATTCGCGAGGGTTTGCTCAAGCGACGTCTGCGTGGTGGGCAGGCTCGATCCTAAGAACGGAAATAAGCAATCAAACAGTCTTTCAATGTTAAATATTCCTCAAGAATCAATTTCTACGTAACTCGAGCAGATTAACAAAAGACTAACAAGGAAAATACATAACTATAAGATGATATACCTAGCGTACTGTAAGGCTGCAAAAGGTCTGCCGTCTGCTGATTAAGTGCAGTTGTATCCGTTGGAGCGGAAGGAGCATTTGCGTTTGGAAATGAACTAACTGGAGTTGGTGGTTGTGTTCCTTGAGGTACCACGGGCGAGGTCACCATAGTACTTGTATTCGTTGGTGTGACACTAGGAGGTGGAGTCGGTACAGAGACCGAAGGAGTAGCTGGGTTGGAAGTCATTTGCTGTTGAGAACTTTGTTGGGATGGCTGTTGGTGCTGATGTTGCTGTTGTTGCTGCTGAGGTTGCTGCGGTTGTTGCGGTTGTTGCGGAGACGGATTTTGAGACTGCAGAGTATGCTGAGACTGTAGAACATTAGCCGGCGGCTGCTGAGACATGCTAATCGCAGCGGCAGCAGGCTGATGCGAAGTCGGAAGGGGAAGCGACGAAGATGGCGGTGGCGTCGGCTTTTTTATAGGGACAGCTGTGGCCATTGCTGTGGGACGCGGTGGTTGGGCCGGCATCGAGGTGTGACTTGCCACCGGTGCAATAGCTAACCCTTGCTGATTACTCGTGACTGCCGTCACCCCAACCGACTGGGTTGCACCATTGCCTCCTGGTTGAAGGACTGATGTAGATCAGTCATCGTGTAAATAAAATTATTAGTTCTCTTACGTTCTATAAATACTCCTACTGCAAGGCTCCAAATGAACCGTGCATCCTTACCTTGATCACTAGGTACATTGTTAGGTTGCGTTACAATCGGCGGCTTGGACCCAGCTCCAGAGGTATTAACTCCTCCCGTAGCCGTTGTCGTCGCCGCCGCTGCAACCGCTGCTGCTGCTGCCGCGACAGCTGCCGCCGTCGAGGATCCAATAGAAGACGTCACCGACGAGGGCGTCGAAGCCGACGCGGACGCCAACGTCGACAAGGATCCTGTGACTACCTGAGTTGTCTGTTTGTTCATCAAGAGTGAAACAACAGCACTGGCGTGATTAAGTGCCGAGCCCTGAAAAATTGAGTAGGTCAGAGTCATAGAGCAAAGGTACAGATCAGTGTCTATAATCAGGGAAAGGGGACAGTGCGATCGGAAAGAGGTGATCGAATTTCGTGTTCGAGCTAGAGAAGTTCAAGGACATAATCGGAGTCTGTCTTACCGAGGTAGAAATGTTGGCGGTCGCGGGGACGGTGGCGGCGGTGATGATCGAATTACCTGCAGGTCCGCCTCCACCGCCTCCGCCGCTAGGCGTCGTCTTCTTCGCTTTCTTTCTTGGCGGCCGATTCGAAGTGTTCCCTGTAATTCAATGTAACAAGCAACTGGCGGTGAGTCGACGAGCGGACTTAAAAACTTTCGTTCAGACCATCTGGACTAGAGTGGAGCTAGTGAAATGCCGACGGTGCCGAGGATACCAAATACTAGAGGATACCAGCCATGACTTTCCGTAGTAAAAGTGTTCGAACGACCCGGGCGTTTCGCATCGTCGGTAACGCAAATTAAATAAGACCAAAAGCATATATTTTCTAATAGATTTTATTCATATACTTATATTATAATTGTATCACTGTGTACAACAATGTTAATTTAAATATCTCAATTGTATGCTTCCTTTTTTTTTGTGGACTTTCATCTTAAGGTTTTTTTTTTATATTAAAAATTCTTAATGCGTAGAACAATTTTTTTTTTTTCTTCTTTTATTCTACATAATGTCTCCGAGTCAATCGTACTTCTTTCATTCGTAAATAAATTGCGAGCACGTGTATATCCGTGTTTATATGTATATACCTTGCACGCTCTCGCCCATGCAACTAGACTACCCTGCCGTACACGTACGTCATCGGTACGACGTCTTCCCTTTTTCTTTTTAGGTGTACCAATAATACGTGCATACGTGACTCTACCTATGCACAGGTACAAAGGTATGCGCGAGAGCGTGCATATTTTCTCCTCCTCCCTCTTTCATCCGTAACACCTCATCCCACTTCTCATCCTTGTCCTCGCACTCCTTACCCACCCCCTCCCTCCCCTCCTCGGCCGATTTACCTAACATCGCATTCATTCGCGTTTCTCTTTTCCCCCCTCTCTCTCTCTCTCTCTCTCACACTCATTCGTTCCTTTCGTCTTCGCCCCAAACATTCAACTCTCGCTCGCTCTCACGCCTTTTCTTTCTCTCTCTCACTCTACTCGAATCATTGAATCGTACAAACGACGATAGTGGTAGTAGTAATAGATGTTGTTTTTGTGTTTTAGCAATAGTAATAATAGCAGTAGTAGTAGTAATAGTAGTAGTGGTAATAATAATAGTAATGAAAATGACCATAATAATAATTGCGACGACAATGGTGTCGATAGCGACAATGGCGATGATGATAATAACGATGACGATGACGATGGACAATGATGATGATCATAAATCGCCGACTACAAAAAAAAAACCATCGAACCTCAATATCGTTTTCGTACGATGTAGTAATTTGCAATAGTAGCGCTAATAATAATAAATGTAATAATAATAGTAGCAATAGTAATATAATAATAATAATAATAATAATGATAATAATAGCAGCAATAATAATAAAGGTGACGATGAAGATGACGATGACAATAAGAATACCGATATCATAATAGTAATATATAATATTGTAATAATAATAATGATAATAATAAGAATAGGGATAAGAGCGTTACGAATAATAATAAGAAGAATGATAGGACGTTTATATATAGTTAATGATCGAGATACGATTAAAATAAAAGTATATTCGAGAATGAAGGGGAGGGGAAAAAAAAGAAGAGAGAAAAAGAAATAAAATCGTGTGACTGGACAAAGATGCCTTGACGGGAAACGAAAGATTTTGCAAATGATAGACAGCGGGGCGAGGGGAGAGAGAGGGAAGTAGCAGAGCAGCGAGACAGTTCCCAGTATACGTTTACATAGGCAATGAAAAAGCGCGCGCAATTTAAATATAATGATTCCCGATTTCCTCGTGCAAGCCAGAGAGGAGGAAAGGGCGACCAGGAGAGGCGCTTACGAATTCCTTCACAATTATTAAACCCGTCCCCCTTTTATCACCGCGTTGCGATATCAGGCCCTAGCGCGAAAATCCTTCCAGCCGTTTCACAGTTTCAATTGACGAAACGTCGCAAACGCGTAAGCGTACCCGCGACTTCAGATTAATCGCGAATCGAACCCTACCGCCATCGGCCTACTTCTAAATAATCATTTCAAGGTTTGTACACTGGACCAAATTATAAGACGATAATATGAAAATGATCCAGTCGATGTTTAGCTATTTCTTTTAACTCTTGTATCCTCTCGCCCCTTTCTTCGTTTCGCTCTCACTTTCTCTCTCTCTCTCGCTCTATATATATATAGTTCCTCTAACGTTCATACTCGCTCACTCACTCATATTCTCTCTCATCCTTATATTTTCACACTCTTATTACATATGCGGTTCAGCGCGTATACGCGCGTGTTAATAACTCCTAACAGTGGTATTACACACGCTGTTAATTTACGCGTCTTGTCTCTCTGTGTAGTGTGTGTGTGGTGTCTAGTGTGTGTGTGTGTACACGCGCGCGCATAAGTCACGCTGTAACTTACGGCTATCTCTAATTACTTTACGATATATTAGTATTTACTATGTACAATGCGTGCATCCGTTATTTCTCGTGATATTTTCGAAAATAAGTATAAAAAAAAAAAAACTTCGGTACACGGGACGCGAACGCGTGACGAAGAGGAAAACGCTCGCAGTGGCGGCGGCCGGTGGTCGTGGACAAAATATATAAATAAAGTGAAAAAAAAAAACACGCTTGATGTAACCTAACCTACATGCCTACGGTTAGTGATAAAAGATCGCGTGGTCGTTAAAAAAAAATAAAATAATAATCAAATTTAACAATTGATTTTTGCCTTTTTTCCTTGTACGTCACATCTGTCCTTATATGTACACAATTGTCTGTCTCTGTCCACGTGTGCATTTATAGCCTGTTCGAATAGGTGCAACGAGAGAGAAGGATAGAAGATACAGGTAGAGAAGAATGGAGCTGAATTAAATAAAAAAAGTTACAAATGGAAGAATTAGCGAACGGCGATGCATCTGGTCTGCCTAGCGTATAGAATAAAATCTAGAGAAATTTTTTGTTGGAAGGCAATACAAGAAGTATAGTTATTATAAAATGCCCTATATATACCTCGAGTTTACAAGTATAGTCGTAATTGTATCTTAATAAGATGCATACTTCTCTATCTAAGTCAGCGTACACGCTGCCAATTTGTTTGTAATTCTTCGTTTTTTCTTTTTTTGTTCCGGCACACTAACTAATTATTCGCGGACCCCACCGACCCTTTCTCCATGTTCAATTTTATTCGCGCGAAATTTAAATCCAAATTAACGTCCGACAGGGGTTCTCTATCTACTTCCTGAAGAAAAACACGCTCGTAGGTAGTTACGCGTCTTTTCCTCCTCCTCTTTTTTTCTTCTTCTTCTTCTTCTTTTTAATTAATTTATTTATTTATATACTTTACTTAGAAATGAACGAACACTTTTTGCTGACCAATCAGATTACTCGATCGGATTTGAGGTTAGTAGTAATAATTGATTATTCGCCTATCTCGGGCTCTTAAGTACGCTGCTGCTAAGGAATATGACTGTTATCCTTTGCGAAGGAAGCGACAAAGAATAGACAATGATAAAAAAGATCATTACAAAAAAAAACAGAGGCATAAACGATCCTATGATAAAATGACAATATTCTTTAGTTGTACTTTGCGTGCAACTCGGACAATTCTCGATGCTTCTCCTTTAGCTTTCGAACAGCACACACGCTGACATTTATATTTATATATAATTGTATATATATATATATATATATAAACCAGAGAAACGCTCGAGTATCAATCGATTGTGAGAAGTTGATGAATATTCTACATCCCTCTCCGTTCACTCTCTATCTATCTCTTCACACACACGCACACCATGCTCTCTCTCTCTCTCAATCTCCCTTTATCACCGTAATAATGACTTCTTCTTATTATTATCTATATACCTCTCCTATATACGTATAATATAAGAACTAAATTTACATGATATCTCAACAAAAACGCTATCATGGAGTAGACATTTACACAAAGATATATAAAAACAATATTTTATCCCCGCAATTAATCATCATCGTCAATCAATTTCTCTTCTCACTCGGTTTCTCGCTTATTCGCTTCGCGTAACACACTCGTTCAATCACGCGCTCTCACTCGCTCCGACATACTCGTCAAATATATATATACATATATATATATATATATTCGCTCAATCTCTCGTTCGCTGAACTACCTTCGTCTTATACTCGTATAAAAGATCTCTAAAAGTGCATCGATAAGGACGGGTTAAAATAATATTACAGGTTACATCGTAAGCATCGGCAATGAGTGAGAATGTCGCGTGACGGTGCGGTATGTTCGTGCCATGTAAACGTTTAACTCGTAAAAAAATACCTTCGCCAATCGAACGACAATTCAAGAATTGATATTCGATCATTGGAATAGGGAATTAATAAATGGAAGAGGAGACGGCGACAGGGGAAGTAGGGGAGGTCAGGGTGGTTACGGCGGCAGAGACAGCAGAGCAGGAATTAGCGGCAGCGAATGGCGATCCGAGTTGAAAGAGAGAGAGAAAAAAAAAAGAAAAAGAAAAAAAACCGGGAAGATCATAGCAGTGGATCTAATGCATCGCTTTGTCTTTTGTTATTATTTTTTTTTAAATTAATTTCTCGTTTCTCATATCTTTTTTTTCGGTTTTCGCGTTACCCCGCTCTCGGGCATGTGATAAAAAAGACCATACCACGCCATACGCACGATCTCCAGACGATCAAGCCATTTTTCGTATCTCTTACATTAGCAACATTCATCTTGGACAAATGAAGAAGCTCGGGACGCATTTGGACGTATTCAGCATCCGTTTCCTATAGCTCTAGCCATCAAAGAAACGACGCTAGTCACCGAAGAGGAGCAACTAGTGCTATGCATACACACAGGTATGATGAGACGACGGACAGCCGGAGCAAAGCTTAGCGGAGTGCAAACAATGTGTTTGGAGGCCAGCGCGCGCGCCTTTCCCTTACAATCATACACCGCGAGAATCCTCCTTTTCTCTCGTCTTCTTATCAGGCACTCCCTCTGTCTCGCTCTTTCTCTTTCTCTCTTGTACCTCAACGCTTTAGCCACATATACCACAACCCCCAATACCATTCATCCGCCAAGCATCTAACAGAGGCATACTTTCATTTATACGTACTTTGCCTTTCTCTCTCTCTCTCACACGCACGCACTCAGTCAGTCACAGCATCCCTTAGCTTGTGCCTCTCAGGCATCTAGACCAGCAGTCACAGCCACAGCCTCAGCCATACTCAGAGCAGGTGTTCTCTCTAGGTAGACTTCAATGACGATGACGACGGACCTTCGGCTTCTCCGTGAGACTCTCTCTTCACTTTTTTTTATCACTGCCTGTCCCTTTCTTCTTCTCTGTCCATTGGAACAGTGTCCAGCAGTATGTAGGACGCGCGGTCTCTCTCTCTCTCTTTCTCTCTCGATAATTCTCGGTACCTTTTTTCAGTCCTCGATCTATCTCATCGCTCTCTCCCGGTCCCACTCTTGAATCATCTCCTGGATAAAACACCTACGTACGTTGGTCGTACGTACCCATTGTCTTTCTCTTTCTTTTTTTTTCCATAGTCTCGCTTGGCTCCTGCCCTGACTTATCCTACACCGTGTCGGCCATTACACTACGCTGAGGAGGATCCTGGGACAGACAATTCTTTCCTCGACTTTTTAATTTTCATATACTTCCGGAAGATGTGCACAAGCATCTACTGTTTTTTTTTTTTTACTACATCAGAGATTTGCCATTGTTCGCGACGGCGACGCCGGTGGCGACGACGGCGACGACGACGACGACGAGGGGGTGGCTGGTTGTAGCGGTGACGACGATGACCTCACGCGTGTATAGCTAACAAAATTCATTCTCTACTCGACGGAACAACTATTATGCGCTGATCTGGCGATTCAGCCACCAATACACATTGTCTGCATTGTTTTTAATCGGGGGACGTAGTTTTAGCCTTTTTGATTGTATGAAAAAAATCGTGCGATCGAATGAACGAAGCTAAACGGGTGAGGGTGAACGAGTAACGAACTAAACCAGTAGAATTCGGTGACGAAGGGGGTGGGATGAAGAGGGGGGAGTATAAGAGTAAACGCGCGTAGATCATTCGTGGCGTGAGATGACGGTGCGCGGATCAAAGTCACGGATCTGGGAAAACCGAGAGGTCCAGAGGCTCAGTGAGGGATAGAGAAGGGAGATTTTCATGACCAGAGCCGTGGATAGTATAATTAAGTGTCAAGCTGTTTTGGTCGTTCCTGTGGCGTCTAGATTATTCAGGTAAGTCCGGAGCGAAAATTATTGGGCGGGGGGGGAGGAGATTTAGGGACTCTAGCTGCTGACTCTCGAGCAACACAATGTATATCGGTCAACGCCACGGGGCCAAGAGAAAAGAACCAATTATTTGTCTTCAATCAATAATAACCATTCGTGTAACAAGCTGGCATGGCATATGGTATCCTCTAAACACAGTCTGCACTCCACTAGCTCACCTTGTTTTTTTTTTACCATTAGTTTTGCTTTCGTAAATTAAACAACAAAAAAACTCTTAAGCTATGGCAAGTTTCGAGAGGCGTGTCGAGCGAGCTTGTGTTTACGTCTTTCTCAACTGACAGTTAAATGCACAGCCACGTGAGGACTACGAACGGCCACGTGGACCTCCTAGCCGAGGTAAGCCTAGTAGTTCACGTGGCTGCTCTAGAGGCTTTTTTTATTTATCCTTTTAACCCTGTGAAAATTGTCCTTCACTTCTCGTCCTTCCTTTCGTTCTCCATTTATCTCCCATGGAGAATCGGAGCTCAATTAAAAAAAAAATAAATAAAAAAAAAGTTACGATCGATAAACACTCGACACTCCCATCGCACTTGCTCTAATGTAACGCAGCACTTGGGCTACACCGATAACGCCGTCACAATAATTACAATCATTAGTAAAGAATACATAGCAGGAGTTTGGAAAAATTATTTGCGATGCGTTTTGTGCAGAGTCGTTCCGACTTTGACGAATCGGACTTTGGGATTCCGTCTTTAAATCTAATTTGTAAGTTTTCGGCATTGCGCGTGTAGCACTGCTGCGAGTACATCGGTCTTTCTTTTGTTTTCCTTTTTTTTTTTTTAATTAACCGACCGGTCATCTCGATCAAGAGTTGTATGCGCGAACAGCGAGTGACGCGTTAAAGGAATTTACATGAGAACAAAGAAGTGGAAGCTTACATAAAAATAGACTTCGTTCGCGGGCGTCTTTTGAAAAGATACTCTTTCGACCATAAGTTGCATCAACACAAAAATTATGCATTCGGAAAGTGCTCGTTTCATTCCTCGAGCTTTAACGTTTATCCTCGACAAAAGCTAACGATACTCTTTACGAACGCCATTCGCTACGTCGGATCTCTCGATCGAGAACGCCTCGCTTGGAAGAAGCGACACTTCGATTAGCCTTATGGCTCTTCGCATAGCTCTCTGAGTGTTTTGTCAAAGGTGTATAAATATTGTATTGTCTTTACGAAACTCTAGTATATTAAAGCGCGCGTAACAGGCGCCTTACGCGCTCTATGGAATCAGTGAATAATGAGACACCCTTGGTGCGACACATTGGAAAGCTCGAAAACTCGAGATAAACAAGACAATAAACAAGAAATACGGTTCACCGGTAGATAGAACGCTCGCGAGTAACCCGATAGTTTCCAATGATTTTTCTTGTAAAAGAAAAGAAAAAAAAAGAAAAAACCAAAAAAAAACGAAAACAAGATGGAAATAATAGAAAAAGGAAAACACGTCAGTTCGTATTTCCATTGTTTCGGCTACTTGGTTAAAAGTAAGTAGCTTCTTGTTCCCAAGTTATCGGGTGTGATAGTTGCAACAGTTAGATGAGGTTCATATCTGACCTGCTTCGCTGTCACTCGAATCGCTGGTGCTTGACGATAGTGAACTACTGCTGGAGTCACTGTCACTGCTACTACTGCTTGAAGCTGAGAGCCGCGACGGTCCGCTCGCTCCTCCGGTTCCCACCACGTCGACCGATTTACTATTGTCCTCTGCAAATCCAACAATAGCGGTATAGACATATGAAAACGCTTTAATAAAGATTAATCACAATCATCGTGACAATCGTCTCTTTCGCAGATAACGCATTGTTATTGCTTATACAGAATTCGTACTGCGATACGATTTCCAGATTTTTACCTTTCTTTGCAGGTTTCTTGACGTTGCCTAGCTGCCCCGTCACATCTTGCAATCTCTTCTCGAGTTCCTGCTTCTTCTCCGCTATCTGCTCGTCTTTCGACTTACCGCTCACTTTCTTGTCTGGGAATATTAGACGTTTAAGATTAATAGAGATCCTTATATACTTTTACGTTTTATCACGTTTATCTATACACGAGACAGAGGGAGATTGCACTAATTCGTCGAACACGCTGCAACTCTATCGTATTCTTTAGAGATACAACAAATTATGAGAGAATTCTGAGACAAATAGACGATTGCGACCATGAAAAATTGTCCAAAAGTTTTAAAAGCTTTGATCACAACATTTTTTAAGTGAAAGCGACATAAATATACTCATCAGATTGTACTTTACTTAGAAAATGAATATACGTGTATACTATCAAATTTATATACATTAGTATACACGTAAATATATAATTAAATAATTCTATTCGACAAAATCAACCGAGGACGATGATCCGCTGATCCGAGAAAATGTACAAAAAGTAGACTAAGAATTCGTGGATCAAAGAATAAGACGTCGAACTTGCCAACTCATTAAACTCTTTACGATCAATCGTCATGATAATTCATATTGCACGGCACGAGGAAGTAAGGAAAAAGAAAAAGTGAAACAAGTCACCAGAAGAATAATCTTAATCTGCGTGATGCTGCGAGATAGAATTTACAGTAAAGCTTACGTGGTTTTTTCCTGAGGCACGAAGCTACGTAGCTTTCCAGCTCTCGAAGGGTAGACGGCTTCAGCGTCTCGAAATCAATTTCGATTTCGTCAGGGTTAGAGTCTCTGAGCGAGGGTTCGCGCGATTGAATAATATGCACAACGCGACCCAATTTATCACCTTGAAAAAAGAAAGACGGAAGGAAATAATAATCGAAGAAATCCTTTAAAAAAAAATGGCTTGAAATTTCGTCGAGTCTTCTCCTCGAAGATGCTTACCCGGTAGTTTGTTGATATCCAAACTAAGCTGTCTCTTCTCGTCGTAGGACATGGGCTTGGCGTTGTCCTCGTCCTCCGACTCGAAGGTCACAGGAGGTGGCTGACTACTTGTATTTTTCTTTTTGTTTCCAGTCGACCTACTATTCGCCTTGGGCCTCTTGTTCGCCGCATTAGTAGCCGCAGTTTTTCCAATTCCGCGATTAGCTTTGCCTTTCGGTTTCGCATTCGCAGCTGGAGGAAGGTGATGGCCCATACCGGAGGCCGGATGAGCCTTATTTGGACCAACCGCTATTGCCGGATGATGAAGATCTCCACCCATGCCTCCGGGCATCTTGAGATCACCAGCACCCATCGCCACGCTTGCTATACTAGCACCAACGCTATCGGACACGTTTGGAATTCCGCCGCTTGGCTTCATAAGCTCTTTCATGGCACCACTGTGACTACCGACGAGACCGCCACCTTTATTGCTCATCGGTTTTGGCTTCGCCTTGTCCGGTTTCTTCTTTTTACTCTTTTTCTTCCCACTTTCTTCGACCAACTTCCTCATCTGTTCCTGCATTGCTTTCAACTGTGAAGAAAATTTACAGAATATTCTCACCTAACAATCCCCTAATTATCTCTTGTTATTTTTCACAGTCCTTAAGGATATTCCTCCAATTTTATCGCATTGTACCTTCTCACGTTATTAACAATTATTGCGAAGGTATTATTAATAATTTGCGGGGAGATAAAGTATAACGGATGCATATCAATGCTACACGTACCTCTTGCTGCAGGGCAACCAATTTTTGAGTACGTTCCTCCTCAGAGTCGTCACTCTCGGAAGAACTCTCGGAACCAGAACTGCTGCCACTGCTACTGCTACCTTTCGGTCCGAGCATTGGCTCATCAGGTATCTTAGCGTACCTAAGAAATCCATTTATTCGAAGTTATCACGAATGCTACTTTAAAGTCTAAGAAAAACGAAAATTCCTCGTTAAATACTCACCTCATTTCGAAGACATCTTGAAGCTTTCTTGCCATTGTAACTACGTCGTGATCAGGGGGATTATATTTATAGCAATTAGTGAATATGAGTCGGACGTCACTCGCAAATTCTAGAGCCGTCTTATACTCGCGGCTGTCCATTTTCGTCTAATAAGAAAATTATCGTTTTAAAGTACGTCCTCTCTACACGCCATGATGCATTTCTAATACAAAACCCTTATGCGAAACTGACCTTTACAGTTCCAAGGTCCATGGGTTTCTTGATAATGTCATGGTAATCGTGAAGGCCGAGAAGCTCTGCGTCCACTGGTTTGTAGAAGGGCCACGCATAACCCTGTTAATCATACGCGGCATCAATAGTATTGTTACATTGTGATAAGAAGTACATAAACAAAGCACACCGAGGAGGTACTACTAAAGATGCTAATCACAGAAAATGATAATTTAGTAATAAACAATTTCGAATACCTTGAACATTATTTAATCAAATTCATTGCAGCATGATTTAGCTATGCGAAACTGGCAATGAGATAAGAAAGATAATATTAATTACAAAATTCAGGATTGACGATTACACTATACCTGGTATATTAGTAAATATTTTAACAGAATCAGGCTTCAAGCCAGTAAGTGAGACAACGTTTTAAAAACATGGATCTTCTCAATTATACTTCCTCGGTGACAAGAATAAGTCTTTGACAAAAATTACCGAATGCTTTTTGGAGAATAGCTCTTTGAGAATTTCGTTACAGGATTTTAGCGCTTCGGACAGCTTCTCCTTCGATTTGCCGCCTGGGTGCTGAGGCTGAAAGATTAAGATGACTTTACAGAACAGCAGTCTAAAAGAGCGTTCGTAAAACTTCCTTCCTGAAGATACTTAACGTTCAGGCACGAGAAACAGAGCAAACATAGTTACAGTTAATACCAACTACCAAAACGTAAGCCTCCTCATTGAGAGGAGTGTAAACAAAAATTTAATAAGCATATATTAAAAAAAAAAAAAAGCAGACTCTCAAATCTGTGTAGTCTACTCGAAACATGAAACGAAAGTAACTCAGGATCGAAAGACGGGACAATTGACAAGACAAGACAAATGAAACATGGCGCGCCTGAGACGATTAATAATAAATGTACCTGTTGAGCCATGGCCCCGATGAGGGGCATGTTGGCTTGGTGAAATGGCACAAGGCCGTCTTCCGCTTGCCTCGTTGGCTGAAACAGCCCCATCATCAACCCTCTGTTAGTACGTTAATACAATGATATGATAACGCAGACACACACAAGGACGTCGAACGTATGTGATGTTATGAGGTTCGTATAAACGAATGATATTTTGATAAATTCGAAAATCACCCGAAGGTTTTCTACTACCAAATGACTAATGGGGAGTGTACTTTGCAATACAAAAACACAATAGAGGTAACTTGGTCACAGCCAAGAGATTACAATTGGTACCTTCTTTATCTGCCTGCCGGATTCTCGTCTCGTAGGTATTTTGGCATTTTTCGAGTCGAGCGGAGGATAGAGCGGCTCGAATGAATTGGCGGTGGGCGTCGTGGTATCAGCCTTTCTCTTCACTCCTTTCTTGAGCTTGGCCGGCTGCGAAGGAGGCATTACGGTGGGTGCAGTCGGAACTTGGGGCGGAGGAGGCACAGCGGACGCAGCCTGAGGATCCATAGCGGGCTGCGCGTGATATCCGCTACCCGGAGGAATCACCTGCTGTGGCAGGGAGTTGTGTGTGGCCATCGGTGCTACACCGATACTTGACGGAGGTGCGATTGTGGTTGTGTTCGTGCTTCCCGGTACGGAAGCAGGCGCCTGAGTTCCCAGAGGCGGCATCGGTATGACTCCCGTCGTTCCAGCCGAGGTCGCCGATGGGGTTAAACTGTTCGGCACACTCGAGCTTACGGCAGCAGTCACCGAGGAAGGGCGACCACGTCCGGCATTTCCAGGACCGCCAGCACTGACACCAGTACTACCGGTGCTGCCTCCGCTAGCTACAGCAACAACAGTCCCTACTCCAGGACCAGGTGCAGCTCCAGTTACAGCTCCGGCAGTGGTCGCAGCCGTACCAGCGACTCCTGCCGACACCGTAGCACCTGCAACTCTGCCTGCCGCCGTTTTCTTTCCTTTGGGACCTTTCGGCACCGGCGGATCCAGCTCCACTTCCTCTTTCGGCATTTGCGCAACCTGTATCAATCATTCTCTCTAGTTATCCTGCGAGAGCTTTCATTTCTCTTTTCACATTACCTTCGTCAGGAACAATTTCTCGAGAGCTTGAGCCATCACTACTACATCCTCCCCTGGTTTGTTGTAAACGTAGCAATTGGTGAACATGGTATTGAAATCCTGGATACATTCTCTGCCACTCCAGTAATAGGTGTTCTCCAAACGCTTCTTGATTGTACCAAGGTCCATAGGCTGTTTTATGATTTTGTGGTAATCCTGCAACGAATTACACGATGAATATCATACATTTCAAATGACAATAAAACGTTCCAATCAATTTTAAATTAAGCCTAGGAAACCTACTGGCAAATTGAGTTTCTTCGCATCGACGGGCTGCTGAAAGGGCCAGGAAAATTGGTGCTTCCATACTGGTTTGAGTACGCCCTTTTGCAGGAACTGTAGCTGATTGGTAACACGGCCTGGCCGAGTTGGTGGTGGAACGACCGGTGGTTGAACAACACCGTTCACTGGCTCTACGGGTGGCTCTTCTCGTGGAGGAGGCTCCCTCGCAGGTACAGTTGGCGTGCTCGATGCCTTACCAGGTGCACTCGTCTGCATTTATTTTCACATCAGACATTAGAAACAAATAAAATTTCCTTCTACTCTTGTCGCTCAATTTCTCCAAAACTCTCAATGCAAAATCATTCACTCTCTCGGTGATATCGGATTTCATGACAGTTTTCAATCGATCTATATCCCTAAATAATATCGTTTCAGCAATAGATCAATAAGTGATTGCTACTTGAATACTCAAAGAAAGGATTAAAATGTCAATTAAGCCTCAACGAAAACAATTACGTCTACAGTACTGCTAGCATTTGCCTCCTAAGGAAAACGAATTAAACAGAGTTAACAAGAATGACGTACAATTATAAATTTCCTCTGATAAGACAAAGAAAACCGTGCTCATACAACCTTCTGCGACGTTAAGCAAAAATCTGTCTACAAAAATGGAATAGACATCGGTAGAGCAATTGATCAATATAAATTCAACGTTGCAGACAATGTTGCAAGAACCTTCAACTTGTCACAAGGACTATAGAAAGAAATTCCATAAAATTCAATGGTTTTCAAATTCAATGCTATCAGAGGATATTCTCAAGCCGATACCGTTAAGAATGATTAAATTATTAATCTGAATCATCATGGCGATACGTGCAACAATAAGTAACTTTGATTTACTCCTTCATGCATCGAGCGAATGAGGCTTCTAACAGTTCAGAATTTTATAACCACAGAGAAAAGCAATTTTCAATGTGGCCCGGGCGTCTTCTGGCCTGGTCCATGACAATTGCTACAATGTCCAACGAGAAGAGCTCAAATAGCAAGATTCGAGAAACTGAATAGCGACGACTCGCGTCGACTTTTGATTCCAAAACGAAAGCCAATGATTCTCAGTATTTGAGCCGTCCTCGTTTAAATAGGAACACCAGTAAAAAAAAAAATATAACAAAGAGCAGAGAGTATTTCGTCAACTAACATAGACTGTAAGAAAAAAATCTGCTCATGCTTCAATAAAAAGTATCGTGAACCGATTTAATCGAATGTATAGAACGGAAATAATCTATTCGGAAGAGTAGTCAACGGGGAATCTCACCTTCGGTATATTACACAGCCTTTCTCGCTCCTCCACATCTAACTGCAATTCATACGTACTATTCAGTCAGATAGCGCGGACATTATTAACAAAACGACAGGGAATCCTAAGTTACAATACCCAATGGTAGTAATTAGAGAAGGGCAGGTTGCGGGTTATGAGGTATAAAGAAAGAAGAAAAGAGAGAGAGAGAGAACGATAGAGGACACAAAGACAATATTTGCAAAAACAAACTGCAACAATGACTCGGTAGCACTCGCAAAAATGTCCGTTGGCGCACGTTTCTGCGAATGCAACAATAAAACTAACTCTAAAGGGAAATGATATATGGAGATAGTACTAAGCAAGAGATAGATCGCGTGAAGTCTTCTGAGGGTAGAAAAGAGAAGAAGAAGAAGAAGAAGGAGAGATACCAAAGAGATTAAGTTAATCTACGACTATGCGATATACAAAGGGTGAGTGGTCGTTTAAAGAAACAATGCAGCTTCGAATAAGTTATATGCATCAACGTTAACGATCGGTCGAACGTAATCCATTCTTGATCATCCTGGTAGTAGAGTGTTACCAGTAGGAGTTTTCTGATGCCTAGGGGGGTCGGTAAAGCCCATACTCACCGAGTTATTCTGCGTGATAGTATCCACCTGCTGCATCTTGGCTTCGCTTCTGTAACAGAAAAAGTAGCCAATTAACATAGAGTCGGTTATCTCGTGGTTCAATTCACATGTGCAATATATCGAAAGAATTGGAATGCATTCGCCGAGATAGGTTACGCCTCTGACCTTACTGCCAGTTCGAGTGACCTCGAAAGGCTGAAGAGGCAGTGAAAAGTCCTTGAAATATTGATAAACGAGGGAAAGTGTTCCTAGTTTAGGCGCACATTTTCGACTTCTCGCCACACATGAATTGCAACGGCGTAAACAGGTAAACGATGAGAGATCACTATTCCGCGAGTGTGTACTTCACCTACCTTTCCGACATATATGGTACATAAATGCTACGCAGCAGGTAACTGCCTTACGTCGGTGCTTGACGCTACGAGGCTTCATCAACAACCGAGCTGGCAAGGATATACTCTGAACTGAGCATTGTAGCTCCCTAATTGCTTGCCGAGACGACTGGGCTGCGACCTGGGAGATCGGTGCCGAGGTGGCATAACACTACTCAAGCCTACCGAACGGTAGTAGCTCGAATGTCAGCCTTGTATGCTGCTGCAATTCGCCGTGCCTCCAGCCAAGACTCGCGATTCTAGCAACATCTGGATAACATAACAACAGGTCCCCATGTTTGTAACAACCCCAACATCACTTCTTTGCCTTAGGGCGTAATCAAAGGGCGTCGAGATTACTTTCGACAAACTTACATGTCTACGTGATTATTATCAAAAGGCATCATGCAGATGGCGATTTTGAGTTTTATTTTTTTTTTAAATCTGACTACGTCATAAAATCCGTGCTTGGCAAGGGAAACCTCTTTTGTGGCCTAGAGCCTTCGATCCCACAAGGTGAATATTCACGAGGTATCTCCTGCAACCGTACGGTCTTATTGCAGTCAATCCGAACGATTCATCATGAGTTTATGTTTTGGTGCAAATTTGGACAACGTGTGAGTAACGCTAGTCTAGCGGGAATCGTGAAGGAGTGAAGTTTGGATGTTTTACGTAGGAGTCTCTCCGCCACGTGGGAACCTGGGAACAAATGTTACACTGCTACCGTTATGTTATTGGAAATAAGCTGGAACATACACCAAATATAAGACACAGGATAGATAAGAGAGCATAGATAATACATGGAGGGTCGTTGGTCGCTTAGGAGGATCATTCAAAAAAGAGCGGCGACGGCGGCGACAACGAGAACAGCCATGGCGGAAGGACTCGAGGCGAAATCGAAAAACTTGACACGGTGGACAGTTTAACGTGTGAGAGCTGCATCCGTTGATACAAAGTATGAAACGAATGCAGTTCAACGAATCAGTAAAGAAATGATGTTAGTCGGACAAATAGAAGCAAGAGCAATGAATGCATAGAAATAGAGGGGTTAGGAGAACGATAAGGATGAAGATGAATATGAGGAGTCGGAACTGAAGTCGAAGTCGAAGATAGAAGTGGAGGTGGCAGTGAAGGATGGCGATGTCGAGGGGAAGAGTAACGCACGCGCGCGCGCTCGCGCTCGCACGCACCTACACCAGAAAAGTGGGGAAAGAGAAGCAGAGGTACAGAGAGAGAGAGAGAGCAAGAGAGAATAAGAGAGAGGAGTGGAAGGGGAGACAGAGAGAGAGAGAGAATGAGAGAGGCAGAGTGAGAGAAAGAGACCCGCGCCCAGCCGATGCACCCGACGCACAACAAACACGAGGAACGCGCTCAGAGAACCTAGCCGAGAGTCAAGCACTTCCAAATTCTTAGCGTTTCACGCTTGGATATTCGCGTTTCGCTGAGAATCCGGAACGCCTTCTCGGTCGCTCGAATTGGCGTAGGTTTCATTCAACATGGCGGTTCGGCCGCTCGGGAAAGAAAGCTCCCAAGGGCCCGCCGATATATCTGCCACTTACGCACCAGCAAGGCACACATCACATGATATTTCTATCACTAAACGAACCCAACAACTTTAGGATTACTCGCAATCACTTACCTGATCACTGGAGGTCCACTTTCCACGAGAATTCAAGCAAAAACACTACCACTACGCCTCGAACACTCGCACTACGCTTTCTCCCTGCTCGCTAGTTTGGTTGGTCGGTCGGTGTTATGGCCGCCGCCGAGTGCCCCACCGTGTCACTCACTCACTCTCACTCGCGCGAGCGCGAGCGCTTAGTTCGCATACGCGACGAACGAACGCGGCCCCCGACCACTCGCTCAAATACGAATATCAATGTCCTTCTTACACCTCAACACCGTATCAGTGCTCAGCGTTACAGTCCATCGACATTTTCCTTTGGCTGCGCGGTGTCGGATGGCTTTCCGTGCCCATGACGATCTCGGATCTAGAAACTAACGATCGCAGCACCAACAATGGCTACGCATTCTTCCGCGACGTACCGAATGGTCCCGTTCCTCCGTTCCTCTTCGTTGTCGCCCCTTGTTTTCCCCACCTCCTTCTCCATTCACCTTTCACAGTACGAAACAACCCGAACACACACGAACATTTTACCGCCAAATTTGAAGTATGCATACTTCTTCATTCAGTTATTCTTTTGTCGAATAAAAAATGTCATCATTAATTTTTATTATTTGTGTATGCGATCTGACACCATTAACATTCGTATCATTAACGTTGAAACGTTTTTTTCCGATCGTTTATCCTTTGCGTATGATATATACTTATAAATTTATATTGAAACAGCGACGAATAGAGTGCGGACACCTTGTTAGAGGCACAGGGAATGGGTTTACCGCTGCAAAATAATAGAATAATGTATTTACAATAAAATAACATATTTTATTAGAGGATGAAAAAGTTAAATTCCAATTGACAACGGTAAGGTACACACTTTGTTTAATTTTTTTTTAGGTATGATAACTGAAGCAAAATTCAATCATGCTGGAGCGACATTCCAATTCCGTATAAACGATCAGATGTCTCGAGTGTTCGCCGCGCAAACTGCAGTCCGATTCCTCCATTCCGCCGTTACGGGCGTTACCCACAATGCACTATGCGATGATGTAGTAAAATCCATAACTACTCGTAGGATTAGTAACTGCGTTAAATAATTATCATCAGTGATATTTAAAATAATATTACGATTTAAGAAGCTCATTTTCACTAACCATTTCTTAACGCGTATTTAATCGCTTTACGTTGTCATGCCATCGTCGTATGCCAAGTTCCGTTAGACAGCTAAGATGGCGACGACAAAAACCACTGGCATTATATACCAAAAACAATTAATTTAGAAAAGCATCAGTCATACACATAATTTTGTTTGTCCGTAATTTTTTTTTTCAAATGTTATATCGTCTAGTATTACTTTCTTGTTGGTCTATTCTTATGTCAAGATTCGCTAGTATCGACGAACGGCAGAAGTTGCTGTCGTTGGATTGGACACCCATATTCTTTCCCGATGACACGACAATACTTTGGAGTCAAAACAGCACTCAAACTACACACTGGCCACATCACGAAATTCACGAACGTTCCATTAAAGATTGCATTTATTTTTTAAATAAATATTACAGCAAAAATAATATATGACGTCACTTTTGAACATTATTAGTACACACGCAATCTGCTCGTGAACACGTCAACTTAGGAAGAAAGATGGCGGTCATCGAGTGTTAGACGCGATGATATTTTGTGATTATTCTCACCATTTGTATAATTTTCACTATAGATCCATTTTTTAAATCACGGAACTACAAATTTTATAAGAGGCAGTTGGTACGCATTGTTATTGAACTCGATAAACCACTCTACTGCGATAAGCCTACTAGCAGCTCTCGCATAAACGGCCATTTTGTGTTTTGATGACGTAATGAAATTTGTGAGCTATAAAGGAAGTTCAGTAACCTTCCACGCTTGAATTTGGAATGCATCGATTCTATATAAAATTAGCAAAATTTTCAGTGGCATTCACCTTTTCAATAAGGGAACTAAATGAATTTCTTTGAAACTAATACTAATGTTAGGTTTATTAATGATAGGATTTTCTTTTCTTACATTTAATAACTCATTGCTTATGATATATTTACAAACTATTACTTTTTACGAATTATTTTATATATAAAAAAAACTAATTACCTAGTTATAGCTGATAATTGTATTGTTTGCTTACATAATGTTATTTCAATCGAAAATGGTATTCAAATTAGTATAAAATTTATTCAAACTATTCCCCACACTTCTTCAAAAGCTGTACACAATTTACTACACGTCAAAGCACCTGACAGCGGGTAGTTACTAATTGAAATGGTGTCTTCGGTATAATCTGGATTTACCTAAAAATATTATTCCAAGTTAATTTTCAAACTCAGGATACCTAATGTTTATATTCCATTTGATACTAAATGTTTGGATGTACTTACTGCTCCATGTGCCATTGCACCAACGACAATTGCAATTGGTTCATCCTTTAGAACAAGTTCTCTAGGATTTTGAACACGGTTTGCACTAAATGACATAGCAATTTTACGGCATCCCACTGGCAAGTGATCCGTTACAGGATTTCTAATTACTTTTAGTAATTTCATAGGTCCATCTGATGCTCGCACACTGAACTTATGAAGAAGTTGGACTGTAATAATAGAACAAATGTATTTTTAAAAAACTCAGAACCATTTAATACTGCTCATCATTTATCTATAGATAAAATAATCACCCATAAGTCCAGCAAAACGTTTAAATGTCCTTGGTATTCTTGTTTGAGGATTCACTTCAATCAAAACATTTTTTTCTGTATGAATATAAACTTGTAGTAAACCAGCTCTATTTAGTGGACTGTCCATGAGCATTAATAAACATTGGTGAGCTATATCTGGTCTGCACGTACCAGGGTCTCTGTTGTTTTTCTTAAGAATTCCAACATGATCATCGGAATTCAATAATTCAAAACTGTTTCCCACCTGTTATAAAAAATAATGTATTAAAAAAAAATTTATTTTTGTTTACGTCTATTGTTTCACCTAAATTAGAGAAATAAATTGAATTTTACCTTCACAGATTCTAGTTGTGCCTGATCCAAAATGATAATAAGACGTTTCTCTTGGTTTTTTATATGAGCAACCTGAAGGTGTTTTGGAGATGGATCAAATTCATGCTCGTCTTGCTCTTCAAGATTTTTTCTTTTCTTTCCCATAATTTCCAACTATTTAGACACAATTTTGTTAAATACCAAAACCGCTTCTTTCCTTCTGTTTACAACTTATTATTCTTGTTCCACAACAACAGCGAAGTAAATACTAAAAGCACGTGTGTCGTTATGGATAGTTATGGGTTAGAACGTACAGTGAGGAGTTGCTGCTCTGAGCAACAAAATTTTCAACTACGTATCTGCTGTGGGTACTTTTGAAATGCTATCCAATAAATGTTTATAGAAGGAAATAAAATCAAAAATAAAAAGAGCTAATATTAACAGCATGGATGTTCAAAATCCATCATGTACTAAAAAATTATTGCAATACCCATACGTTTAAGAAACTTTGTTGGCTAATCCTTAGTACAGCAACCGTGCTTATCGACAGGTAATTCGAATGTTGAATCCATTTCACAAAAGTATATCAGGGTACATTTTCAGTACATGACTATTTGGTGCTATACGAGTGCAACACGTGGGTTTATCCGTGATTTATACTTTGACATAAATTAAAAAGAAATATTACAAATTACTGTAAAAATGATGAAAACAGAAATAATGAAACTTGCGGATCAAGCAAAGATGCACGAGAATGTATTAACTGTAATGGCTACAGTGGATACAGGTATACATTAATCGGTTTTATTTATGTAAATTTTGTTCATCTAAATATAATCGTCGATATACATTTTACAGGATTCGAATGGATGGCTGTTGACGAGTACAAGGAGAAGCTAGGTTCAAATGCACAATATGTGAAAGAACGAGGCAGAATATACTTTAATCTGAGGCAGAAGGATTTCTCAAAAGTATATAAACGTCTTCAGATATTATCCTTAATTGAAGACAGTTTGCCTACATCACTATTGCATGACACACCAGGTCCAAGACATGAGGTCCATTGACAACATCTACATAGTCGCGGATGCGAGTTGGCTGCCATTTTCTGGGATTACGAAAGGAAGCGAATTAGACTGGGACCTGGAAATCATAAGACAATTTGCCAAGGAAAAGATATCTTTAAGAAGGGCCTTGGATGCATGGAAAGAAATTGTAAACTTTCGTGGAATAATGTATCCTTCCCTAAGGGAATATCAGGACTCGGATTTGACACTTCAAAGACCTAAGAGTCCTGTACATTGTGCTAGAACAAAAAAACGTGGTCTTGATCCATCCTTGGCTTCTAGGGAGTCTCTATTGAGGTTTCGAGTAACTTGTGAAAGGACAGGTTCACACTCATTTGAATCACAGGATGTAGCAAGAATCGTAGGTGGAGAATTGCAAGATACATTCAATTGGATCGTAGATCTGGTACAATACCACCTACAAATAGTTTGCCATGTCAAATTAGGTATTCTTCTAACAGACATATGCTTACAAGGATTATCAATAAAAACGAGAATAATGAATAATATTCTATTATTATAGGTGAGATTATTACAAGTTTACGTGTTACCCATGAGTCTAAGCATCGTAGAAACATTCAGTTTTATGGGCCCACCACTCTACGTTCAACTATATGCTACAGTTTAATTAGATTAGCCAGTCCATTACCTGGGGACATTATAATCGACCCTATGTGCGGTGGAGGATCAATTCCTTTAGAGGTCTGCCTTAGAAGAATCTACTTTGAATTTCATTTAGTTTTTCACATTTTTACGTTTAGTTATTATAATGACAATTGTAGGCAGCCATTGCCTTTCCGAACGCATATCTCCTGGGTGGTGAAATACATAGCAATGCAGTGGATCGGGCCAGAGCTAATGTAGCAGCAATGAATGTAGATAGAAAACTGGACTTGATCCAATGGAATCTACTCCATCTACCTCTAAAGGATTCTTTTGTGGACATTTTCGTTACGGATATGGTACAATCATCCATTATTATACAATCATCCATCAATTATAGACTGAAAATTCTACAATGGAGTTATTGATAAAATTTTTATAGCCTTTTGGTAAAAGAAGCGGATCTATAATGGATAATCGTGTGTTCTACAAGAAATGGCTCCTTGAAATGGGTCGTGTCTCAAAGTTAGGAAGTGGACGGCTCGTTTTACTTACAAAGGATCGACGAAGCATCGCAACGGTATTCTTGGTGTTTTTAATAATCGTTAACAGATAAGAACCGAAATATAACAAATAGGAATAGTAAACTTAAATAATCTTTGCCAATTCTAAACATTTCCTAGGCACTGAAAATCTATGGAAAGTTATTTCGCGTGACGAAGACTCTTGGTGCTAATATCGGTGGACTTCAAGCTGCTGTTTACGTTTTACTGCGTACGAATATTAGTTGGGAAGATCACAAAACTGTAGAGCACGATGCTAAACGAGTTAAGGTTCAAGAGTAGTGACGACAAACCATTTTATAAGATTTCATTTGATGTAAGGGAAAAGAAAAAAAAAATGTATTTATCAATTAAATACTTTATTTTAATATTCAGTTGTGTATATACGGTAGAATGTGGGGCATGATGAGGAGAGCCAGGATCAGTAACTGGCAGGGAAGAGTATATCTACTCGATACATTGGTAAAGGCGGTATTAATGTACGGTTATGAAATTTGGGGCTGGAAAGAGAGCAAGGACATAGAAAATATGACAGGGGGATATGTACAAATAATAGGAGTAAACAGGAACACACTACACAGATGCTGCTGCAGGATGAATGATGAAGGAATTTAAGTATGGATATAAATCTAAAGATAGGAGTAAATTGTATGGACACATATACAGAATATGTTTTATGATTTTGTATTCTGAAACTTGATAGCACAAGAAGTTGCTGAAATAAAACTGAACTATATGTATGGTAGAATGGAATTGGTATTTTAATTAAATTGCAATTTTATAAGAAGAATTTTCTTCTGCTTGTTTCCATTGCGTGACGGCGACCTTGTATTATCCATTCGTACTCCCCAAATTTACTGTCAAACGTGCCTCTTTGTATAGAACGTAATTTTAATGTGAACCGAGGACCAAGCTCACGGAGTTTCGGTTTGCCTGTTTTCATATTAAACTCATACCTGTTAAATAAAGGAAAAATGCCAACAAATTGAAAAATAACAATATTTCTTGTATCAAAACAGATGGCATTTCTGTTAATATGAACACTTGCCTATGATGTCTGAAAAATATGTAATCTCTTTGGTTGTGAAATGTAACTGCCCTTCTACCACGGAACTCTGGGTCATAGTGAAACAGAGCACCTAACATTCTACTGACTGTGTGACCCAGTCGAGTTGTAAAGTTGTTTAGTATCACCTCAGGACGGTGTTCCGTTATTTCTCTGTAGTTCTTTTTGAGTTCTGGTGTTATTTTTGGATTGCTCAATTTAAAATGAGCTGTAGGACCATCTGGTAAATGAACTAGTAGCAAGCCATCTGAAATGTAGCTAAGGAAATACTTTGGACAACTTATTTGTTTATTCTAACTGAAAAAATGTTTATAACTGTTAGTATCTGAATTGCAGACTTTTGTATAATAAATAACAATGTTTATACATTATTTAAAATTATTGTAAAGGATACTAGGTTGTTTCATATTTTCGTTGATCACAATTATATCTGTAAAACCTCTAGCAATAGCACTCTTCACCATTTTCTTTACACCTGATCTGTTTCTATACAAGGATATGGAGTTCGGTATGATTCTTGTAAGTTCTCTACCAAAGATTCGGGTCTTTCTTAGTGGATTATCAGAGTAAGTAATAAGAACTTTGGGCTCATAGCCATGCTTGTAATAAGAAGCAAATTCATCATTATCCAAGTCAATTTTAATTTCCTCATTTTCCTCATCATCTATGTCTCCCTGAATAACAGTCTCATCCTTTTCACGAAGGCTCTCAATAGTATGCGGTACTGCCTTGGGTAAACCACTCTTAATCCTCTCCTTTCTGGCTTCTTTTTTGGCCTTCGTCTTCTCCTTTTTTAACTTTAAATTTTTCTGGAGCCTCACTGCCTTACATTTTATGTTGTTAAAATTATTTTGAGATGGGAACTTAACTTCCTGATTGACTTCTTCAGCTCCTTCCGATTCATTCTTAATATCAGTCTCTTCTTGAGATTTTTCACGATACAAGGGATTCAACTTCAATTTCCTCTTCATTATTGCAGAATTCAACTATTATGAAAGCTACTAAAATACTTGGTAAAGACTGGTAAAGACTTCTTCAGCTTCACAACTGTTGGATGCAGGTTAAAAGTGACGCACGTGGAGTTAGACTTTCGCACTGCCTAGATTTTGGAAACTATCAGTGTCTCCATCTACTTTATTAATTATGACACATTATATACAGTTTATTTATCGAATGATGACATTGTTTACTATTTCGTAGGTAACTGAATTAACAGTTAGGGAACTGGCACGCAGAGATGATTAGGGAGATGCACAACGCTATGGTTTCAGGCGATACCCAAAACATGGCCCTAAATCGTAGCAGCGAGTTTAGGAGTAGAATTTTATGATCATCGTCTCCGTCGGTAATGCGTATCCCGTGGTAGCCGAGTTGAACGTGATCACGAACGTATAACTTGGCGCTCATTCAAGGTCACACGACGACTCGGGCTACCGATAGAGATAACGTTCTCGCTTTCCGGTTTCCTTCGGGTCGCCACCCTGTTCAGAAACTACGCTCTCGGGTTGATTAGTACAGATATGCCAATGTTCTCGGAAGGTTTCGTTATGGTTTAGTTAAGGTCGAGGTGCTCGAATCTGCCCTGGCAGACAGTCTCGACGTACCGAGTTGCCCGGCAGAAGAGAGTATCCGACGGAGACGTCTTCACGGACCGGCAGAAGCCCGACTGAGATACCGGCGCCCCGCTG
This sequence comes from Calameuta idolon, assembly GCA_030142285.1. Classification (NCBI taxonomy): domain Eukaryota; kingdom Metazoa; phylum Arthropoda; class Insecta; order Hymenoptera; family Cephidae; genus Calameuta; species Calameuta idolon. Next base: position 60,228 of record JARQSV010000234.1, on the reverse strand, counting down.
GAGATAGGCAAAGGGCTGTAGAGCGGGCGGAAGATAAGTTTTGATACGGTTAAGGGCAGGAGAGGAACCTCCTGCCCGAGTTAAGGATGTGGTGCCCAGCTGTCGCCCGATGCCCT
>JARQSV010000234.1:12242-57698 GCA_030142285.1 Calameuta idolon | reverse complement strand
CTTTTCTTTTCGCAAAAGCAAGATTCACCATCGAGTTCGATCGCCCATTTACGCAGACACAATTTTTATTTTTTTTTTTCTTATCTTCCTTTTTCTATATATCTTTCCTATACACGCGCCACTTGACCGATCTGATCGGTCATTGTTACTTAAAAGAGAAATGTACGCAGTACCACTAATAATTAGTTACAATATTAAAATAATTAACGTATGGGCAATGTGAATTAAATGACTTAGCGTAAAACGGCCCAAAAACCAGGATTAGATTTTCGAATGTTAATGGAAAATGAGTTGCGAGCGTATCTTTCTTTTTTTTAGAATGCACAATAAGAGGCCACAAAAACGATTTGGATAATTGAAAATGAATAATTAAAATGAAAGCCCGAATTGAGCCAATGTGATTACGAAATACATTTTTCGTCTTACAGTAAAGGCAAGCGCGCTATGAGTGACCCTACCTATCTACAGAAAAAAAAATTCGAACATAAAAATATGTTAGCGAAATATTCCAAGAATATAATAAAAAATAAAAACTATGAATATATATATGTACTGTGTCATAATAAATATGCAATCCTGGGATAGAGTTTATGTACAAATCGGAATTGGATGAAATCGGCGATCGCGCGTGCGCGACCGGCGCCGCGACGACAATAATTTAAATACATTATTCAAGTATGTATACGCGTATTTATTCTAGATAATCTACTTTACACTTACGTCGACTAACACCGGAGTTATGAAAAATATAATTATAAACCTTTGTGCAACAAAGCTCGTACCGCGCGAAACTTGTCGCGCGAGCATTTTTCTTTTCTTCATTTTTTTTTTTTTTTTTTTCATTTGTACAATCAACTATATCGTGGACTTAACAACGTTTGATCTGATAAAAATAATAATAATTTACAAATAACTCTGTACAGATTACTTCTCGCTTCGTTAATAAATAAATGGTTCAGGATCGACGGCTCGTGCAATACGATTCTGGGAAACTTGCGAGACAACGACGAAGATGAGAAGAGAGAAAGACAGGAAAAGAGAAAGAGAGAAGAAAGAAAAGGTACGACGAGCCAAAATCTGTCCTCGTCGTAGATTCAAAGTTTATAACAATAGAGGAAAAAATTCACTCTTCTTATCAAGCATTTATGCCCTGACGAGCGGGCTCGATTGATTCTATTTTCTTTGCTTTGTCTTTCTTTCTTATATTTCTTCTTCTCTATCTTTTTTTTTTTACAGAATTCTTCGACCTAACTCGCATGTGTCACAGTTATGTATAATCTGGACATGGTATAAAATTTGTCCATTACGTCACCGGTTACAAAAGACTTTACAGCGAATCTGCATAACTTATCATTGACATTCGATTTATCGGCCAATAGAAATATCTCTGATTCTCACCGATGCAATCGATCAATAAATTATCAATATCCTAGATGGATTATAATAAAAAAGAAAGCTCGTACAATCAATGGACGAATGGTTTGTTCGTATGAGCGAGATACAGACAAAAAATATGGCGAGATAGGTATATCTACTTTATACCATTGTACAATCGTAATTGTTTCTATGATAGAAAGAAAAAAAGGAAGAAACAAAAACTATTTGAAGGAATTACGATATATACCTGGAAAGCAGTGCTTCGTTTACGAGATCGGATCGATTGTAGCGTGAAAATCATCGATGCGACTCTATATTATCGACGTGGCATTATCCATTGTCACGGATTTAATCCACCAGGCCTCTTGCGATTTCTTCTGTTTCTGTCGAGGAGGAAGGAGAGATCCAATGGATCCTTTTTGTTGGGCATCCTCTGGAGAAGATTTGTCAGGATGCGATTCAGTCTCTTCCTCTGTTCTTCTCTCTGCGGCGTGAGCAATAATAATTGTTGATATTGTGTTGCAAAATAAATAACAGTCGGCATTTAACGTTATTACATATGAAACAGGCGTTGATTAATATTTACTTGAGCAAAAGACACGGAAGACGTAGGCACGTGTAAACTGTCGCTTGAACGACGTCTGGTTCGTCCATTGGACGATTTACTTTGATCCTTTCCATTAAGTTTGACATTTTCATGCGATTCTTGAAGTTTGTGATTAATACTCTCTGTTTCCTGGCCATTTGTCTTTTTCTTGTGATTAAAAATCTTGCTGTTAGCTTGAATGCCATCCAAACTATGTGGCTACAATAGACATAAATGTAAATTAGTTATAAGAATTGGACAGGAACCAATCATACGTGAAGTTATTATGTGCCTGAGTATTTACCAAGTAAGTGCGATAGTGTTTGATTCGCTGTGGAAATGCTTCAAAGGCATAAGGCTTCGTACACACTTGATGTCTTGCGCGAGCTACCTTTGTGAAAAGTCTGGCAGCTCTGTCAACCCGATATTCACAGACATATGTGTGCTCCGGCGTGGACCCAACTGGTCGACCTAAGATTCGAGGAGACTTATATAGGACACCAGATCTTAAAACGGCAAGGAGTAAGGAAGAACATAAAGCGTAAAGGTGATACCTTTGCAGTAAGTGTGTGGATCCAGAACCCAACATCTTTCAGCTACCAGGTCACAGGGTACAGCTTCGTATAATGGCGCGCAGACGACCTCATTCTCATAAAACTTTCGTGTTGGCTCGTGATATGTTTCATGAGGTCTCAAATAGTGATGGCCGAACACGAATCTCTCGCCTCTGTTAATATTAATTATATTTTATTAATACGTCATAGTTAAAACGTTTCACTATCATTGAAGATTACTATTAGCATGAGGATAATACTAACTTTGGATTTTTCCACAGTCTCTCTATTCTGAATATATCCATTTGCTCGTAGTCAGGTTTCTGAATGGTTTTGTAGGTGTGTTTTTCAGGTGTATCCCTCAAAACGTAGACTGTGTCACCTTGACGTAGTTGAAGATCACCACGTAGCAAGGTAACGTAATGAGTCTTGCCTTCTTCCTCTTCCTCGCCCTCTAGAGGTATCTCCAGATCGACTGGACGAGGCTGACATCTTTCACAGAGATAAGATTCCACGCTGGTGTCAGCCTTCACGCAGTCACAGTGCTGCCAAACTAGACATCTCTCGCACTGGATCATCAAACCCTCGTCCCTGTAATAAATGATAATACTTGATATTTCCATTCTCGACGAGTTTAATAGAAAAGATTCTAAAAATGAAGCGGATGATTAAAATAAAATTAATATCTTTTCAATGTTAATACCTGTGCAGACCACAGATGCATCTTATGACATCTTCTTCCCCAGCGGTTGATCCTCTAGGTGGTAGGAACCCTTGAGACGGTGGTGCTCCAGTCGCTTCCGTTATCGGATCAATGAAGTCCGCCTTGCTTCCAAGGTAAAGCTTACGCAATCGTGCTGCGGCTATGCCATTTTCAGATGTCCTCCCGAAGAATTTCACGTTATTGTCAAATAATTTTATCATATCCTGATCAAACTGCTCAGCTGTCTTATAGTGACCGGTACCGATGCACTGATCTATCATTGTCAAGTCAATGGGATCTTGAAGCTTCTCATAATACTCTGGTAATTTTCTCTTTGGCGGTAAATTCATGAACGCAGCACAGAGCGGTTGGCCATTCTCATCGTTAGCAGTAGCAACGATTGTATAAAGATCTTTCAATACCTATGAAATAAGGGAAAATACAAAAGAGTGATCACAAATTTTCACTGCTTTCATTAAAAACATTGATTTGATACTCATGTAGTTTTCAGGCCTGTAGATTTTTCAGGTGCTTCCAATTACCTTGGCCAGCTTAGCAGTCTTGTTTACCTCCGGATCGTCTTGCGCCTGCGCAAGTCGTCTGGTTCTAACGGTACGCGCATTGGTATTGGTCAGGGCGGTTAACTGAGAAAAGAATGCATCCGACTGTGTCTTCGAGTCGCCAGTTATCTTTTCCTTAGCTGCCTGCACGTTATTTGTTTTTGCCTTGCCAGTCTGTGACTGTACCTGATTGACCACCGATTTGAGACGCTTGACCTTCTCAAGATTCCTCAAAAGGAAGCAATGATGTTGCTGGGCGAAACAACGTTGCTGATGAGACATGGGCTTCACAAGAGGCGCATGCGCAAGACTAGGATCTCCCATTTTCCGTGACTTGCATAGTCCTTTGGCATTTACGGAGTGGACCACGTTAGACTTGCGCACATTCTTCCTTGGACGGCCAACTGATCTCCTTTCCGTGGCGTCCAATTGAGTTGGAACTGGAACGAGAGGTCTGGCCACTCTCTGACTTTTTCCACCTGATTTATCACACAGAAAAAGAGAGGACATGCCAAAGTGTCAAGATGCGCAAGGCCAGTAAAGCACTGCCATGTTCTATGGGAAAAATTTGAATGGGTCAGTGAAGAAAAGTTTAGTTACCAATTACACCGCGGCAGGCAGTGCTGCCACATCTGCACATTTGACCCTCTGATGGATTAAAGAGTGCAAAGTTATAGTCGTACGTCAACTCTTCGCCCGATTTTATGTCTCTCGAAGCGAAAAGCGCCATTCTAGGTAACCCGTGGACGCTCCATTTTTGCATCTCGCAGTTTGGCTCGCAGGAATGATTTACAAAACGACCATCGCCGCCCATTCGATGACCGTCAATGACCAGGCCACCATCGAGATGTAGACAATAATGATGAGTGTCATTGGCATATCTATATACATACAATTTTTATTAATATACGCAATCGAAATTCAATCTTTTATTTAAAAATTGAATAAACAAATGAATGAAATACGTAGGTACCTTGTTGCCATTCTGGATTTAAATTCCCTCTCTGAAACCACCTCGCCGACATATTCTAAAATGAAGTCACCAGATTTGATAGCCTGCTGTGTTTTCACTCCCCAACCTTTGTCTTCTGTCATAAATCTTTGTAAACCAGGTGCCCACTCGTGTCTCTGTATCTTCTGATTCTCACACTTCTCGCCACAGGGACAAAGTTGTGGAGAACACTCACTAAAGACCATACGGTTAATGCATTCGTCCCCACAGCCACTTTCCGGCTTGCATTCACAGGCTTGAGACTCGTAAAGAGTAGTAGGCTTTACATCATAATAAATGTTAGTGCGTATTTTTCTGTAAGAAGAAGAAAAGTTATACGGATCAATATTGAGGCTTCACAAATGACGCTATATTCGGGCCGCGATATTTATGTGAAATTCAAGGGTTTCTTTTTATATTACAAACTATAAGGAGGTAGTCCCTCGGAAACACATTGGTCTTACGACTCAACTACCTATACCTGTTATTATTTTAAATTAACTTGCCTGTAATTCCAGGATGGTACCAGATCACGTCCAGGCAATCGAGAATGTGTATGAAGCCACCAGAGATCATAAGGTAGTTGAAAGGGTATTTTTCTTTGCCTCAGGAATTTTCCACAATGATAAGGAGGCGGTAATAAGCCATGAGGATGCTCAGCAGGATCATAAGCCATTTTGTTCTTTCCATTGTCAGAGTTGGTGAGTTTTCTTGGCTCATCTTCCTTGAAGTAATCCGAAAAAAGTCCAGCTTGAAGATAGCGCTTCTTCCATCTAGGCTGCTTTTTTCTACCATGACCAGAACTCATATGCTTTCCTAAATCATGATCATCACTTGCTATGTCACTACTTGGTACAGCATCACTTTCTGTATCATAACCAGCATTTCTTGAACGCTTCAGATTTCGTAAGGTCAAATTGCAAGGACTGGCTGAAGCTCTCCTCCTCTTATGACTGTGATTATTATTTAGACCACCTGCCAATTCCAGGTTGACATTCTCTTGAGAATTAGCCCGTTCCAACTTTCTTAAATTTTCCTCATTCAGTTCAGCTACTCTTTGACTCTGATTGTAACGTTCCAGAGATTCTTCCAGGGTCGCGTTCTCATCGTAAATCCTGGAATCTTGCACTTTCTCGTATTTCACTGGGCACAGTTTGTCGCATGGTCTCGTACCGTCACACTCCACCAAGTCCTTCCGCACCCGTAATTGCCCGTGGCAGGACTCCAGGATCTCGTCCGAACAGCTGCGACTTGATAACTCATGACGTCCTGAACAGGAGTCTTCAAAATCCTTAATTTCCAATGGATCATCCATTCTTTCATCCTCAAGATCATGAACTTTGGGTTCCTCGATTACAGGTAACACGTCCTGCACTTCCGTTTCAGGTAAGGATGTATTTTTATCCAGAGATTTTGGACGCTCCAGATCATCGGATGTTGAATTAGAGAATTTTCCAGCCTGAGGAATTATTATGGGTTTCTGCGACATGCTTTCTGACAATATAGCCGGCATCTTCTTTTTCTTTTTCTTTAACGTAGGAAATCCTGTACGATTTATTGCTTTTCTTCTGCGTATCTTCTTTTTGGTCAGCAATAAATTGCTCAATGTATTTGTCGGATTCGGCAAATTTACGGTCAGATTGTTCTTAGCAGTGGATTTGCCATCTTCTATGCTCACAAAGATTTTCGAATGATCCACAGTGGCACTAGCATCGTTATCAATTTTGAGACTTTGCTCCAAACTCTCATTGGCAGGAGCGTCACTCTTTTCCACTTTTTCGTGACTCTTATCGCCCTTTACAGTTTTTTCTGGCAGTTTTTCATTCCTTATTGACTTTTCACCTTGGCTCTTCAATGATTTTGAATCACAAACAGCTTTGTCAATCTTTTCAACTCGCTCACTGAATCCATGATTCTCGGGTGAAACCAATTTTGTGACAGTCACCCTCAAATCCCTAAGAATTTTCTTCTTGCGTCTAGGTTGTATCTCTAGTTGATTCAGCGGCTTATCATCCATAGAGTCGCAGCTGTCATTGCCCAATTTTTCAAGCGTAACACTTTCAGTATCCCTATGTCTCTTCTTAGGTGTTACAGGAACAACATCCTTGTTGATGGAGCTTGCAGAACTTCCCCCATATCTAGTAATGGTGGCCTCAATAGCTTCTTCAATATGGCTTTCCGTGGAATTCGACTCATTCACGTTGATTTCAGTACAGCTAGCGTTAGAACTCTGCGAGCTGTGAGGACTCGAAACATGATAATGGCGCTTCTTGAGCGGCAATCGTTGCTCGTTTGAATTACTACTGGAATTATTATTGGTCGAACTCTTAGAATCCGCGCTGAGCGCAACCTTCTCCTTTTTGAGTCTCCTCTTAAGTTTCTGATCCTCCGTAGCATTAATGTCACTGCCCTTACGCTTTTTGGTGATCTTCTTGATCCTGAAGATTTGCGGTAGTTCAGCGTGAGTAGAGCTGCTATTGTTTCTGCCCAAAGTGCAGCAACGCGAGAACTCCTCTATAAGCTTCTCAAGTTCCTGAACGATGCATGGATCGATTCTTATTGGATTTTTCGGTGGCACCAGGAGGCGTCTTCTGTGCTTGTGACGATGATGCTTATGCTTATGATTGTGCACCGGCTGCGACCCCCTATCTTCGTTGTTGGAAACGGTGTTCTCCACGTTCTCAGCTTTGAGGACATCGCCAACTGGTAGAGAGATCACTGTTTGTACGCCAACACCAGCTGTCTCTAGACCCACGGTGTTCTTCTTGCTACTTTTATTTTCCTTAAGGACACGTCGCGGCGCCGGTGGCATCGACTTCTTAAGTGATGCCTGTTTCTTGCACGCTGGCGATGCATCGCTTCTGTTCTCCTTGGAAACTTTCCTAGTGCCAGCGACACTCTTGTCATCTGTTACACTTTGTAAATGGGTCGTTGACTTCTGACGATTTGGTGAGACGCCCGACGTCGTTATTCTCTTTGCAGATACGCAACTTTTATCCTTAGAATTCTTATTTTTACACGCTTTACCGTCGCATTTGGAAGTCGCCTCTTTAGCATTGGTATGCCTGTTAATGTCGGTCGCTTTGTTTAGGCACTTTTCTCGTGTCGGAGAATCTTTGTCATTCCTCGAGCACGCTACTACTTTGTGGTCTTGAGAAGTCTTTGCCGGACTACACTTTTTCTTTTGACATGGTTTTTTGTTCTTTGACGTTCTGCTGTTGTTGTTATTGTTGTTATTGTTATTGTTGCCCTTGGCCAAAGGAGCATCATCCTTGTCTTCATCTGCAATCTGTTTATTACCTTGAGATGAGCTGGATTTGCCACGTTTACTACCGGAACCATCTTCCTTGCTCTTCTCCTGGGCTGGGCTCTCGTTTCTCTCAATCTTTTCAATTTTCTCCACTATTTCAGGCTTCAACCTTGGCCTACCTGGTCCACGAGGTTGCGTCGAAACTGTCTTGGCAGGCCTACCGGGTTTCCTCTTGGGCGGATACAATACCCTGTCCACGTTCACGGCTGGTTTCGTTGGGGCCGTCTGGACAGGTGACTGCGACGGTGCCGGTGGACTAATTGGACTAACAGCCAAATGCAGAGGACTGTTGTCTACCGACTGAATTCCTGAATCCGGAGAAACGTTTGATATACAGACGTATTCCGGCTCGTTCACTTTCTTCACAGGTTTACTACGACGCTTCCTAGGCTCCGAGAGCAGTGCCGTCTTCTCAACGAATTGCTGGAGCAGCTTAGAACTGTACACCGGAACTGGATTTTGGTCGGCATTCTCACTGGAGTCAGAGTCGGCACCCAGCGACATCCTTTCGATGGCCTTGGATACGAGCCGACCGCTCTCGGAATCCTCAAAGCCGTCGAATGGAGCGTCCTCGTGCTCCTGATCTGGCAGTATTGCTGCGAGATCCTCTTGGTTTATCTCTTGCAGAGGTTGCTGAGGCTGCTGCTGGGACTGCTGTGCCTGCTGTTGCTGTTGCTGCTGCTGCTGTGGCTGCTGCTGTGATTGGGAGATTTGCGATGCCGGGCGGCTCGTTGAAGTGTCCGAGTCGTCGCTGCTGCACTCTGAAGTCTGTTTACAGATGGGATACACGTGCGATGGAATTTAGCAAATTTTTTTAATGTCTATGCATTAAATATTTATGCGGAACTTGTTCAAAAATTTGAAACTGTTTTGTTTCATCGAGAGAGCAAGAAGAACAATAGTACATTTAAAAAAGAATGAATATTTATATTAAGTTGAAACATCAATTGTACATTGGAATGAATTTCCATGCGCGTTACACGACAATGTATTGTAAAATATCAGAGCTCGGGTAGCCTTGAATTTGTTATGGACGGAGAGGTCGTTGCATTTACGGGACGAGACAAAAGGTTGCAAATATCATGTGTTTTATCTATGAACTTCCTGTATTAATATGTAGTAAGGTAACGGGTGCTATTGATTTTTCGTCGTAGGAACCATGCGGCAAGGAGCAGGTGGACATAATATATGCGCACCTTAATTACACGCCATAAACAGGCAATAAATTATATATGTAGCAAAGTCAAAATTGGAGATTCGTTATAATTATTTTTGACTTTGATTAACGTCTTTGAAGTTTCATGCTCAGTAACTATGTTTTACCTTAGCACCACGATTAGCTGCCTTAGTCCTTCTAGTTAGCATCCTCCTCCCCTTGTCGCACCTGGCTTTTTCTATTTCCTCCTTCTTGGGAGCCTTCATGGCAATCTTCAATTTAAGTCCACCCTGGAAATTAAATTTTGTTTCTCTTAAATAGCAACAGGTGCTTGGAGGTAAAATTCCTTGATAATGCTTTAGGTTTTCAGAATTAGAAATTTTAACAATAAGGTTTTCATTTTTTTTTATTACCTGCTCAAAATTTGTTTCTCTTATTGAGAATGTTTGTTCGCTGTGCTCCGAAGTACAATCGGAGTTGGATCCAGTGTCCTCGCCCTCCTCTTCACCGCTAGTTTCGTCGTCCGACTCAGAATTAGAGTCAGAGTAGGAACAACTGCCCTCGGTACCACCGGAACTTTCGTCTTCAGAGTCAGAGTCTTCCTCAGAGTCCACAGAATCCGTTCCTGTAAGACCAAAGATTCAAGTTAATACAGTGGATACTTCTCTGTCAGCATTTTCAAAAATGATGGAAAGCATCGAGATACCAACATGGCTTTCCTAAGAACAATGTCAGTATGCGGTATTAAATGTGAACGTGAGAGCCTCGGAAATGACTTGAAAAAGCGGCTTCGCGGATCAGCATATTTATCGCGTTTTGCATGAAAATATCATTTCTATACAGCACTTTGAGTTATAATTGGTGATATGTGATTTATATGGATGTTTTTCTTTAATAATATTAGCTTCTTTTGTTAAGGATGGATTCGAAAAATTATCAGATTAAACTCTAGATTTACCATTGGGTCCAGTTGCAGGATCCCAACTGCCACCACCCTTTATGGCGTCCATATCGACTGTCGATGGAAGCTCGCGCTCGGGCTCCCCGTCGTTCTCGTCCCAATTCCAATTCTCCAGCTCGAGCTCCGAAGGATGGTGGATAACTGCACTCCATCCCGAGTCACCAGACATTTTTTGGCTTGTCTCACGTCAGCCGGCGCTTCCGATAGAATAACATCCCTTGCTAGTTGTTTCACTTGTTGTGTCTCTCACCACCAACCATATACATCTCTGTGTAAGTTTGGAACGCTGGAGCATTCAACAACTAATGTCCATAAGATTAGCTCCTGCACCAAGCTGTTCTATCATTTCACTGGTGCCTATGCAACAATTGATGTCCGATTTCATAGATCTCTAAGGAATATTTCACTGTAAAATGCAATAACTCTATTACACATAAACACAGAGAGCACATGCATCATACTGCTATCTTTAAACACGATGTAATACAATAGTGCAGATAGAAACATCTTAACATCGATATTAACACCACACAGTAAATAATGTGCATATTATAATTACATCGAATTACATGAAATAATGTACACAATACATTGATTAAAGCGGCACAATTATTTTGTATTGGATGTAGCAGGAAAGTGACAATGCATGACATTAACAAAATCATACATTATAGTTGCACCATGTACAATAAGATTCACATGCCTCCAATGAATAAACATTACAGAGAGAGACATTATTCAGAACGTACCAGGTAATATTGAAAATCATAAGGTCAATTTGAGTCAAGGTCCTATCGGGCTCACAAAATAGGTCCAAACCCTTATGGTTTCAAAACAAATCGAAGAAGACTTCACATGTATCTATTCATATGTAAAAGTTTGAAGAGTTTCAGTGTATTACCATGGATACACCAGACAACCCAGAGTCTAATAAACTCAGTAGTCCGCTCACTAAAAAGACTGACAGTACGCCGACAAGTGTATCACCAATCCTTCTAGAAAAGACAGCTGTTTCTAAACCATGAGCAGATGCACCAGGTGCAGCAGCCGATTTGGCGCGAAATCCACCCTCGGTGGTTGTACGATTTTTAATGCGTGCCGCCTAACAGAGGTCCGCAAAGATCCCCAGGAGAGCACGGAACACGCGCTTCCTGGTGAGATCTGTGGTCAGGCCCGCGCACGCCGATAAACACGATTAGAAAGTTTGATGTTTACGTCTTGCTATCTACGAGCTCACACAAAATGGCGTTACGGTGCGATGTGTCCGCTGGCGACCTACGCAAAATCAACTGTTTCACTTGTGTTTAATAGCATCGGACCACCGCGGGTCGTTTTCCAGGATGATCGGGCAACGTGTTACTATGTCTCCGCGATTGCGGATCATCAGGATCCGGGATTATTCACATATTTTCGTGGAAATGTTGAACGCGCACCGCGTCTTGCGTTCCACGGTCAGTGCATCACTACTGCCGCACACTGCTAAATACGCAAACTATTCTTACGCGACACCATCGGTAAGGTGGATAATAAATCATCTCTTCAGATTGATTATCTTATGCATGGTTGTGGAAAAACAATTGCAACCAGTTTAAATTTTTTATTGTTTCAGAGACCTCGGGTTAATTTCTTCCAACGTGACTTATTTTATCTTCCACAGATAATAGGTTGTTTATGTAACAGTCAGTCGAATTTCATGATTTCTTTTATTTGTGCTAGTCTTTTCTGACATAGCAATACGATTATGATTTTATTAAATACGTCACTCTTTTGATTTGTTATTTATCATATGATTCTGCTAGTGACAATAATTCCTTATTAATTAATGTAACAGTTGTCGATGATAAGAGAAAGCACGTGTACTACTGTTGGGACGATTAGTAACTTATATCAGATTCTATAGATGTAGCTTCTTCTTATAAAAATGTACTATCTATACAGTGTCAGCCAGTGTTAGTTACAATAGCCGGTTTATAAAATATACAATATACCTAAATCAATAAATTCTGCGAACATTACTGAAAGACCTATCTAAAAGTAAGCCCGCACAAGGTCAGCTAAATATTCCAACAGAATTGAATGATAAAAGTGGTAATAATGGATAAGTAACTTATATTCTATCGTAAATTAGAACTTGTACTAATTTTATCATAAAAAATCACTATTTAAAAGTATTCAAAGCCAGAATAACGATGAAGAATTAATGATACATTCTTTGTATATAATCTATTTGTAAAGTGTCGCCACGCTTTCATTTTGTATTTACTAACGGCCGAGAACGTGATCGACGTAATAGATGAAACTTCCAAAGAATACTGCTAGATGGCAGCTTTTCCTGCGTGAAATACTCGTTTATTAATATGAGATACCGCCGCATGCTAGTGGCGCCACAGTCGCAGCTATACGAGCATACACGAACTGCCATTCGGCCGAGCAGGCAATATGGCCGGGCAGATGTGCAGCAGCAGGGTGTCACGGTGGTGTTAGTGCCGCGTTATTTATGTCGAACTACCGCAAGTCCTGTCCGAATCTCGCGTGTTTTCATGGGATCAGTGAGATACTCTGCAGGAGCAGGAATACAACGGGTTGCATGAGGGCATAGCACTCGCCACCCAGTTCAGCCAACATGAGGTGAGTCTTGAAACGAGTGTTTTAAGCGGCACAGTGCAATATACAACAATACACTGGCATATACCATTATGATATAGCGAAGGTACTTGGGTCGTAGAGAAACAGGCCCTTAGTATCAGAGGCTAAGCTTATACTTTTACTCCACGATACGTCCATTGTTTATCCTCCTCGTGAGTACCGGTATATAGACCGCCCATTATAAAACTACCCAATAATGCTCTCATATCATCATACAGATCCAGATCCACGCCCTGGTGTCCACTTTTCCTCTGCATGCCAAATTTCTTATCCTGGGGATGATATCCTGATCACCCACCCTGTCCCTATTTACTGGTTGGTTCATCACCAACGAGGACTCTACACGGGGCAGGGCCGGGTAACGATTTTTGACAGAATATTTCGGGGGTTCATCAGGGACCTCATGCACGCCAGCTGCTTCGCTTATTACTAATACAATTGTGGGGCCGTTTCTCCTCCCTTGACCTCCCTTTGCACGAGGGTTTAGATCTCTCTTCTACACTTTTTCTTTGAAACCAACGCCAATTTCTCGCAAGGATTTTATTTTGCCCATCCCCGAAGGATCTACGACTCCACCGGGCATTGTACTCAGGGTTCTTGTTCTTCTTGTAGTCTCTTTCTCGCTAGGCAAGTTCACTCTTCAATGCGAATCCACGACATCGGTATACTTGAAAATTGCACTGAAATTCAGAGTAAAGTACCTGGCGGACATTGCTGATAAAGAAAGGAATGTAAAATACTTTAATACAAGTGTCATTGTTGCCATTAATTTTTACAATTTTATTGAAGCCACTGCAAGTCGTTCAATCTAATGATGTTTTTACGTTATGCGTACAATTATATATCTACGTCACGCACGTTACATTGTGCGTGGGATGGTGACTAGCGGTTCCACAAGTACGCCAAAAATTCACACGCAATTTCTAGGATGTCGTTTTGTTTCTTATATATCTTGCCTTCTCATTTACCGCGAATCTCATGCAATTATTCTCCATGACCGGGACAGGCCCGTTCCAGGTAATTTCCTTGCTATAAGCTGATTTCATTATCGCCCTGCTCCTAACCGAATCCATAACGAAATTACTATTGCGCGTTACCAGGAGAACGAAGGACATTTCACAACATCGAACTGCTATGTCCTACTAGGCCAACTGGTACATGCCGTAGTTTACAATACGTATAAGTTTATTTAATACGTTGAAGCACCACTTTAATTGGACTCACTAAAACGCATACGTTACTTGACAGTTATCACTAATACGTGTTAACTCGACGGTCGTAACACTTTTTGACACGGGTATTCTGCCGGAAATATTTCGGCCTTCGTCCGCAAAGCGGATACAATGTCATCGTATTCGATATTCATTCACAAATTTTCCCACGTATACGTCCATTTCGTAATGGCTTTCTACAAGGTAGTCAGAAAATTTGTAACACAAATTATAATGCCAAGTGAATGTGTCACGTGCACAAATTTTAGTGGGATTGGAATTGCGTGATTAGAAAACGCGACGTTAACTACGTGAGTCATTGAGTTATCAGGAATCGCCTATTTTCTTTTCGATCATCCGACAGTCAACGTATCCATTTGATCGATCACCGTGAAACTGATTTTTCCTTTTCTGGCGCTGTAATTAGAAACTGATTTTAATTGTGACGCCTGAACGAGTCGCATTCAAGAATCGTCAGACTTATCTTTTATTTATCTTTTCCGTTCTTTCTCAATTCCTCTCTTCACTTCCAACTCCAACGGGAAGCAGATCATAGAGTGACTCAAAATACAGTCATTCTCGATCTTTATTCTCTTTGTGCGGTATTTTTCTCTTTTTTTTCTTTCATCGGCTCATCGAAAATTCTCTTATACTCCGTTTCATCGACTTCCTCACTTCCGGTTTGCTGATTCACAGACAACGCCAAGCTAACCTAGAACCCTTCTTTATCTGGCGCAGTACGCATTACGACGTGAGTCATCGAGTCATTGATTTTTTTCTTTCTTCTCACAGTAAAACACCATCATCACCCGTCTGCTTTTCGTAACTTTTCCCGTTCGCTATTTGACAGCTTTGGAAAACGATAAGAGCAACGGCGTTCCAATTTCCGTCGACGCGGAGGTATCGACGAAATGTAAAGATAAATATATAATAATACATCGATATACGACGTATTCGAACAGACCCGCTATTTATCACCGAGTCATTATCTGCCGATCTTTTTACGATATTACCAAAACGATCGTGAGTCATTCGACTCATCGATTCTTCCATTGAATAGCTGCATGCAGTTCGTGTACATGTGCAGTTCATGTATCTGTACACGTGTTACACCTCGTTATTGAAATTTACACGTAAATCATATCCCGCGTCAGCAATTGCTAATCCCGTTGATAGGTTAGAGTCGTTCAAGAGTATATACTTACCGATGATATACCGATATTATATGTCTTGACATTTCTATGTATGCTCGTTAGAGGAATTTTTTTTTTTTCTTTCTCCACGACCTTATCTAATCCAACGTGGAATGCTTATTCGACCTCTTTGAATCTTTGAAGAGCAAAGAATAAATATCCCCCGTACATGCACGGTAGGAAATATCGGGATCGCCTACCAGACAATGTAAAGTATACATTAAAGGGTTACCTTTATCGTTTTCTTTAAAAGTAAGAAGAAAAAAATTATCGTATCGCTCCCGTCTGTCAGTCGATACTCGTACGCGTTAAAGAAAATTATTCATCGAATTATTCGTTCGGTAGCCCCGAACTTTGTGCTCGTCTATTTGTCTCTCGTTATTCACAAGACCCGAGGCCTGATTTAACGCAGAAGAATATCTTGCAGAGCTTTAACTCGATTATCATTAATATAGGCTGATCAATGTCAATTAATGTGTATGGTGTCGCTGGCGCATAATTAATTGATTAATTAAGCAGATTATCGTCAAAGGGGTCGTATCGCTCGTTCGATGCATAACAATTGGAAAAATTATCTCCAGCTCCTTCAACGTCATTCGCGCGCGCTGTACCGATCGCAGGAATCGCAAGATCCTCAATCACGCCGCTCATTTTTTAATTTGCTTTAATCGTCGCGACGCACAGTGACAATTATTCTCGAGGGTCTCGACGATAATCGACCAAGTTGCCGCTTCACTCGAATTGCGACTCGTGCGTTACGGAGCCGCTGAATAAATTCTCTTTTTCCTACCTAGATTGTAGTTCGCTCGCTGGCAGATTTTTTTTTTTTCTTTGCTTCTTTACAGTCCTTTATACTTCATCATCGTAGCGCGAAATCGCTATACGACCTGAAGAAGGGACGCGAGCAGGGATTATTGATAGTCGTTTTATCATGTGTATATATGTATATACACGTCATGTATATGTCTTTATAATATATACGTATATAAAATGTAAAAGATTTATTTTTTCACACGTACTTATCAGATGGCAAAAAGTTTACCGTATGAAAGTTATTAAACGATCTTACATTCGGTATCTTTTTTCTATGACGTCTGGACTCTGTTTCTCTTCTTTCCTTACGCGACTCTTTATCCTTTAACGATTTTGTTCGTGGCTTCCAGACACGTTGGTTTTTCGTTTTCTCTCGTCATACTTTTCTTTATCCCAGAAACAGCTGTCGCTAGCGTCTGGTCAAGGATTAATAATAGTACGCTGGTATACCTATTTCGGTCTTGTGCGATTGATTATTTGTTTATCGAAACCCTCTCGTAAGCCCACGTGCAAATTTTAAGGGATGAACAGCCTTGCTCGTGTACTAAGCATAACCAGCCGTTAAAACGTGACCCTTGCTCGATCGTTTAACTGTGAAATTTTTATACATATATATATATATATATATATACCTGTATTGACTGTTTTGATTATTGGAATTGGCACCGTGACGCGTCTGATATTAATGACACTCTACGAGGGTCTATTTAGGTTGGCAATAGGCCACCTTGAGAAAGAATTTAATTCAGTAAAATAGTACTGC
This sequence comes from Calameuta idolon, assembly GCA_030142285.1. Lineage (NCBI taxonomy): Eukaryota > Metazoa > Arthropoda > Insecta > Hymenoptera > Cephidae > Calameuta > Calameuta idolon. The sequence continues at coordinate 40,874 of JARQSV010000234.1, read as the reverse complement.
ATGTGTTTCACTATAGGATTATTCGATGATACTGTCGATGCGAAGTAATTTTGTCATTTTTTTTTCGCGGGAAATTCAAACGGTTAATATTAGGGCGTTTGAAAAAATTTTTCAGCTCTCGCATTATATCTCTCGGGAGAGCAGTGGAGGCGGAGGGGGAGGGGGAGGGGGGGCAACCTAATCCAATTTTAGTATCTGGTATCTCCGCGGGAGTTTGTCCCGTCTCGTTTTATATTATTTGTACACGAAATTTTTTTTTCTCTCCACGCCAATGTGCACTTGCCGTGAATTTTTTGTTAGTTTATTTCTCTGCTGGTGGGTAAGCGGTGTCTAACCGTTCGGTTGGTAGCTCTAGGGTTGTCGAATAAATACAAAAGAATTATCCAGTCACTGTCGCCAGAAGGAAAAGGAAGAGCCAAATTACTATGTACCTACGTACTGCTAGTGCTGTGCACTAGTCTTCTTGCTGCTGCGGGTTGTATTACAGTGCAATTACAAAATACCAGTAGCTTCGCTGCGAATGCAATTCACCGATCGTACTTTGTGGTACATGACAAGGAATGGGTAAGAGTCAAACGAGTTTTACCTCACTCTGACATATGTAGAAGTGAAGCTGTAAATGGACTTTTCGATGCATCGAATTAAGTTGGACATCACTTTTCAACGTTGGTCGCGCGTGGCCAAGCGCAGTAGGGACGGCGCCGAGGATGTGCATGTTTACCAGAAACTACGTGGACGATACCCAGGTTGCCAGTAAATATATGTATACATGCAAGAGGGGGGGAGGGGGGTATCGTGCGGCTTTAGAAACCCTCTACAGATTCGAAAAAGGAATTGGGTGTATATATGTGTATATATTTTGACTTTTTTTTTTGGTATATGTTTTCCAAATTTTTTTTCTCGTTATTTCTCCCTTTCTCCAATTTGCACCGCTATCTCGTTCTTACAAATCTGCCGTCCGACCCGCCAACCCCTGCTACTGCTTGCTACTCGTTCCCAGCTTCTCTCGTTCGACCAGGACTGCCACTCGGATATTCTCGGGAATCGTTAAAACGTCTTCTTCGGGTGCACTGCACTCTGGTGGATTCTCGTTTATTTCCTTTCTTTTTTTCTTCTCTCATTTTCCTCTGCTCTTTTAATCTCCTCTTTTTGTTTTTCTCATTGCTCTCGTTCTGTATATACCTTAGCAGATTTTTTTTTTTTTTTTTTTCACGAGCATCTTTCTCCGCCGAATTTAAGTCGGTATCGCTCAGACTGTTCCTGCATTTGGGGGATGTTTCAACGAATTATTCTATGCGCAACGCGAAGGTCTGGTTGAGGCGATGAAATAAGTTTTATCTCTCGTGTAATTTACACCGGAGATACGCGAACATTTATTTGTACATCCTTACTCGTCCATTAATAACGCAGTTGGCTAAAATTGGATATGCGATCATTGCATACCGATAACAGCCAGCCGGATACTGATTACCTCGAACCGATAAGGTTGCTTCGCCTATTCCGGGTGCGGAAGGAATCGTCATTGTCTTTGACTTTCAAGTATTAAAATGGAGCGAACGGGAAATTCCAATGCTAATGGAGGAATCTGTCATCGGCGCTGTTATCATTATGTAGTAGCTGTACATTTTCAAGCGCACTCTTCGGGCCAGGAATAGTCCTCTTCGAGTCCTTGGAGAGAATTCTTTTCTATATCTGCCATTGGTGCGAGAGAGACGGACTTATGGGGATCGCGCAGATACGAGAGAGACAGATGCATCTATGGTCTGAAATCTCGAGTAAATTTTCTCTCTCGATTTGGTTATACGACGGCTATAATTTTAAATGACCATTACTTTCGAAAGGTTTCGCGATATCGGAATATACCAGTAATACCTTTTTAATGTTAAACGTTATTATTTCTTTTTGAAAACATAACGAATCTTTACACAGGGTGTGGTCTTGAAATATAATTTCGAAAATTCCCGGAGTTTCTCGACTATGCATTTTTCTTTCGAATTTTGAAGTATTTTGAAATTTTTTAAATTTCTAAAAATCATGTTGATTATAATCAAAAAATCAAATAATCTAGTCACTTCGAAAATCTTGGACAAAAATATATATGAAAATACGCGCATCAATTGATGTCACAGGAGTTTTAACCCTTCCGGCTATAACGCATCGTGGTCCAAGCTAACCTAACCTAATTCCCGCGCTTCCGCACCGCGGCGCGGCGCGTCGCGACGCGTGAGCAGTGGGATCTCGGTTAATTGGTAGCAGGGGAAATTGTTGGCCTTAAAAGCAGGAGGTTAAAAATGTGTCATGAACAGAAAAAAAAAGCGAAAAACTTAACGAAGATTCGCTAGGCGGGTCAGTGGGAGCAATTAATGCCAATTTAATTAGTACATCTCCGCGTCGTTATCGATAAAAATTAGGCGACAAGGACTGAAAAAGAAATTCATCTCCCCCTCATCGGTACCTAACGGTTGTTAGGAGTTGGACGGTTCAAAAATATTTTTCAAAGAAAACAAATTATTATTAGTAAATAATATTTTCGTATTCCTCCTTTAATTGGACTTGATGACGTTTAACGTCGGTCAACCAGAAAATTAATAAAGGCGCGTAGAGAGGCACTGGCTAACATAACACGATTAGACACACCGTAGTCCGTTCTCTTGGTGAAAATATGAATTGCCTTTAAAAAAAAAACATAAATGCAACTCTATGCTATTTCGCTAATAATAATTCATAAATTTCTCTAGTACAGCTTTTTTGACCCGAACACGTGTGTCCTATGCATATACGTGGCATATGCCTACGTTGCTTCAGTCTGACGGCTTAACGGCTTAACAGCGTGACGTTTTGTTTAGGCTACTGATGCAACTAACGGACACGGTTCTGGACTTTTATTTTAAACAGTATAGCACGGTATACGCTCCAGATATCGATATAGTATGTATAAGTATAGAGTATATGTACGCATGGAAGAATTTTATAATTGTCTCCTCTTCTTCGTATCTCTGGAAAATTCCTCCCTTAATTTACATCCGTATCTCCAAGGAACGATTTTAATTTAAAGAAAGTAATTTCTTCACGTTTCTCTTTTCCTCTCATGTTTTTTCGTTTTATACTCGACGACAGAACCGAACTGGATAATCGAGCCGATCGAATGAACCCTCGAACCTCCTTGCACCGAGACCATGTCAATTTTCAGGCTTCCATAGCTAGAAAAAGGAAAGTTAACACGTATAAGGTTAAACGGCGACTACCTATATCCGATACGAGAAGAAGGGTGCAAAGACGCTCGAGTATCGGAGTACCAGCTTTCCCTAGTTAATTAAAGTATCCAGAAACTATATCCCTCTTACGTGCGTGCACGGGGTGACTCAACGAGACTTGCTATAGGAAAAAATATATCGGTAATGTCCGAATATAATGAGCACAATATTTACAATATCTATATCAGCTCAAATATATACAATTTATAAATTTTACATATACAGCATGGTATTGATGAAAAATAATCATAATTATCAACCATTCCGCATATTAGGTTTTTTCTTCAAATTGACATTTTCTTTTAATACGCGACAGAAAGATACTTTTGTTTGCCATATTTATGCCATTATTCTTTGACTCTCGCGGACTGTAATGTTTAAAGGCTTACGGCGTGCCATGTTTATGGTCTGATCTATGCAGCTACTACTATATTTGGATTTGGCCTATACGTTCCCTACAATGCATTTCTATGCGAAGCATAGTCCCTCCAGGTGTTCCATGGACATTAGAAACGTTAATTGAGAACACCTGTCAGTCTATACTCCGGACTGTTATAATGTATAACGAAGTGGACGATCGACTTTCGATACTGGCAATGTATAGCGGTGGTAACAGCCTTCTGTAATTCAGGATCGACTACCAAGGTCGGGCGACACTTAAAAAGTCAGACACTCAATGCGCTTCCATTTCGTGCCTACGAGCGTCGCGCGGCTTTGTCGACGCCATTTCCTTTATCGAACCAATGAAAATATTACAAATCGGCTTCTCGGCCTTAAGAATCGTGTCAAAGGTTGATATACTTTTTTTCCTCTTCTGCCTTTTATAGGTTAGATTTTCGCCCTCGTGTTTTCTTACGCGATAACAATGATAACGAAATGCAGCTGCGCCCACTCTTTGTCACTCTGCCAATCGCGTTCGACCTTACGTGCCGTTTCACTTTTTCCTTTTCTTTGTTAGCATCCCTACTTCTTCTCCCTTTAACTCCCATAACTTTTGCACTACCTGGAACAATTGCACTGCCGGTACAGGCAGTTGCATCTTGCACCGGGTGCAGCAGGATGCACCAAGGGGTCCACGTCGCACATTGCGTTCAGTGAGCATTGCTGACAAAAAAGTACCAGGTGCACAGCTCGATCTCCTCTTGCAAACCTAGGAAACGTTTGAACTGCATCTTGGGATGTTCCTTGGACCACTACGAGTTTGTATACCAGCTGTATCTCATTGTATGCATCAGCTTGGCGTTTGACGTTTCTATATACTGGAACAACTTGTGCGGTCTTTCAAAGGGGGCGGTGGGGGGATGAAATCTCTCCTGTGGTCGTGACTATTGAATTGGAAAGATTTAAGAGAAATCCATTAAGGAGAGAATTGATAAGGAAATGCATACAGCGTTAATGAAGCATTTAACAAAAAACCCCTTAGAAATGTTTCATTGGATTTACATACATTAGATTCTCTGACGTTCTCATAAGCATTACATTGTCTGCCATATAGCACAGTGCATGCTGCATCTCATTATCTATGTGCGTGAGAAATAAAATGGTAAATTATGATCTCGCTGTTTTACTGTTAAATTATTGAATTTCAATGTGGTTCGATTACGAGGGCAGTTACAAGATACGGGTTTGAATATATAATGTTCCTTCTCAGGATGCTTAATGATCGTGTGTGCAGAATTTAAAAATATTTACCATCTACTTTAGGAGATACATGACATGAAAGTAAAATTACACTATATAGATATACTTTGAATGTCGAATGGCTATATTTAAGATATCAGCTTGTGGGTGGTAAACGTGGATAAAATTATTGCAAAATACTTTTTTTAGGTGGGAGCATCGTTAGGCTGATTTTTTAACCTTTAGACTGCCAGCATTTTTCATAAAAATAGTTGTTCTTTTTTTTTTTCGAAAAATTTACACAAAATATACACGTTGCGTAGGATTTTCAATTTTGTTCCCAGCCCCGAATAAAAAATGTTGACATTTTGTTTATCATTGTTTTTACTGTTGCATCGAACAATATCCGGTATGAAAATATAAAAAAAAAAATATTATGCATCTCTGTCCTTCCTGTCTGTTTTAAAGATAATACCTCACGCGGAAGATATTTTTGTAACGACCGATATATGTATATCGGGTATTCACTGAAATGGAAATACTATTGTTATGATGCTAGCCGAATCACTTTAAATGTCCATATGAGAACGTGACAGCCGCGGATTCTCTGTTAAATTGATTTAGTCGGAGGCGCAAGGCAAAATACGATTCAATTTAATATCCAGCAGCTCTTTCTCTCTCTCTCGCTCATCTGTCTCAGTTTTCTACTTTCCTGCTGCTCGAACTTTTAGAGCATAAAAGACACGAAACGTTACACCACACGGAAGTAACCCAATGCCCGTTTAAGAAGCGACGCTATACACTTTTCTTCATGTAACCCTTGCGCTGCAGGGATACGTATATTACCCATATACGAATATATGTATATATATTTTTTCATATACCATCTGTAGGTTCACCTATGTGCATGTACATAGGTACATATATCTACTTTAGTTTCAATTGAGCGTCGAGACGCGACGAACTCTTAGGAGATTACTTAAATTTGAAAAAAAAGTCAAATTCTATAGGGTGACGCTATATGACATGATCCTTCTGGAACTGATTCGATTTCCTATTTAGAATCTACCGAGTGGCCTTCGAGTTCCACGTGTCACATTTTCCGAAAGACGTTCGTGAATATAAATGACTACGCTACGAGAAGTAACTAACGATGAAGCAATACCGTCACATAATTGACCTACCCGGTATATACCTGGTACAGTACGGTGTATGGGTAACGAGTAACGTACAACCCCGATCCCGTGTATCGTAAAACATAGAAATACTAAAATTTACTCATCGCACTGTACGTCGCTGAAAGTACGACTGTCGTTTATGGGATAATGAATTTCAAAGATCGCTGCATCTTTTCACATACTCTACGTCGTACGTGTTACGAAGATACGTTGTTGCTTGTTTTATGAAAGATATCTTTCTTCTCTTTCGTCTCTCTCTTCTCTCTCTTATCTCCTATACATCCCTATACCAAAGTTCTAGTATGATTATTCTGCTTTACGCGGCTTTTAATACAGTGGAACTTTCATATTTGTTACAAGAGTCATACTAGTATATATGGGGACCCAGTTAGTTATCAGAACGTTTGCCCGGAGGACGAGCAAGGAAGTACTGATATCTCTATTTCCTCTGTAAGGTCCTGGTTCAGCTCAGTCGTACCAGTCGATTCTTTAGCGTTGGTACTGGCCTGTGCTTTCTTCATTTCTTACTGGTTTCCTTCGTATAGTAACTTAGTGTATATAGATATACCTCGGACCTATTTACGGTGTGGCACTACGGAATAGTGTGACTAATATCCTGATTCGGGAGGATACGATTACTTGGATTAAGAAAAAAAAAATGTAGACTTTTTTTTTTCCTTTTACGTATCTTCTTGACCGTTTTCAAGCGAAAGTAGGAAAATCGAATGTGAACTCGATTTTTTAAATATCGATTAAACGCATTGTACATCGAGGATAATATTTGTACGGTGTAGTGCCTTCGTGATAACTTTGAGCATTTTGTTACGCGTTCGGAAGGCATAGTGCGTTATTGTCAATGTGTCATTTGGATGCTGTGGATATAAAATTCGTGAAGTTTTATGCCCCAGTGTTATGGCGGGCATCTCCAGAAATCCGTTACGGTCCAAAGGTGTTGCCGACTGGTCCGCAACTGCCCGTCCTTTAACGGTACATGTTCCACAACGGGAGGTTATACAGTCGGACCGAAGACAGGCTTATCTACACCGGCAATCGTCCTGGCAGGAATACTGGGCATGGTAGTGCATGCTAATTTCTTTATCGAGGTCCTCATCGAAGGACGGTAGTCGTGATAAAATTTTATCTCTCACTCTCGAGCCCAGGGTATAAGGAAAATATTAGATGAGACTTGTAAAATGTTGTTTGGGTTTCAAGATGTACCTTTGGGGGGGATAAGGGAAGCTGACGAACTGCGCCGGAATCTCTCTAACCGTAACTCGTGCGAAAACGTCACTTTTTATCTGCCTTAATTCCCACTTAAGTCGCGTCCCAAAAAGGTTTCCAGGGGACAATTGCTCGTTGTGCCCGTCGGCCATACGTTTTGTATCTCCTTCGTACGGCTTTTATTTATTTTTTTGCATTTTATTCTTTGTCGTATTTTGCCGTGTTCGTCGGCTGCCACGTAAAGTTCAAAAGTGATTTTTATCTGTTAGCTATTGGTCGGCTTGGTTTTAACGTGTATTTGCTATTTGACTTAGCGAGGGAAGAGAGAGAGAGAGGGAGCGTCAGAGAGTGCGTTGAAAGAGAATTAAAGAGAAGTTACGTCAGCCTGCAGAAGCTCAAATGATCGTTAACACTAATTCACTGGGTTGAGCTTCCTGAGTCGTGGGTGTCAGCGCCCAGGATCATCCTTGGTCACAGAGATTTGACGTGACGTAGAATATTTGTTGAATTAAATTTGTGTATCTTTTAGATCGCTACTGCGCTGGTCTAATGAGAGATACATTTTTACAATGAATTTTACTATGTTATATGTATTTATTGACAGTAGTGGAGGACGATTTGTATCACAGCACGTGTCCTTAACCTAAAAAAACATTAATAGCAACGTATTTGCTAAAGCATTAAGCGATCAATGCTTACTTCCGTAGAGGTACATTTTGGTCGAGCTTTTTTAGAGAATAAATCGTAATTTTGTAACGATTTTAATGGTCCACTTCGTTTATATGCTATTTGCTATTATGCTTCTTGAAAGTTGCTTATATTCACGAAATGGATTTTTTGTAGTGTCGACCGTTTAAAAATTACAGACTATCGTTTAGCCGATGAATGAAACTCCTTATAAAATTCTTTGCTGTCATTTTTTTTGACGGCCAATACTACAAACGTTTTACATGTTGAATTCGTATAGCAATTTTCGACAGAAAAACAGAAATTCATTGTAAAAATTTAACCCTCATTTGACTAGTGTACAGCGCAGTAGCTGCGTTAATTACTGTCCGATTAGGTATATATATATATATTTTTTTCTTTATATTCACAGCGAAGTGAGCATATCATCGGCCCGTGCTTCGGTGATGGTCTACGACGACGTCAACAAAAAGTGGGTGCCCAGCGGAAGCTCATCTGGCCTCTCGAAAGTTCAGCTTTATCATCACCAGGTGAACAACACCTTCCGTGTTGTCGGCCGGAAACTTCAGGATCACGAAATCGTCATCAATTGCGCCATCCTCAAGGGTCTCAAATATAATCAAGCGACGGTCACGTTTCATCAATGGCGCGACAACAAGCAGGTCTACGGACTGAATTTTTCTAGTAAGGACGACGCCGACGCCTTCGCCAAGGCGATGCTTCAGGCCCTAGATGTGAGTGTCATCGAATCTTTAATGCTCGGGTATCCTTGTGTGCCTGGAATAATAATAAAGTTTTCGAAATATAAAACTACAGTTGATTTACGGCTTTACGTCCTTCTTATCTATATTGTTGGCTTCAATTTAATCATAAAACTCAAATCTAGCCTTATCAAATCAGGAACCACGACTTGCGCCCGGATAAGGATGTGGTGTGCAGGATGTGGCAAATTCAAGTCGACATACATTAAACGGTGAAAGTGCGTCTCGAGACAGAAACTGTATTACAAAAATTGACTATAGAAACTGTTGCAGTTTAAAACATCAATTTACAAGCCAGTTTGATAAGTGGTCTAAGAATTATTAATTAGCTACAATTAATTGAAAGCCATCAATTTAAATTCCTATCCTTCCGTCAAATATTACATGTTAATTCACTATTTTTTCGTTACACCATTCTTATTTATAGTGGCGCTGCAGTCGAACGGACGAAGGATCAAGTATTTTCAGGAGGACGAATTAATTGAATTTGTCATCATTAATTGACTGCTAATTGGTAATGTCATTTGTCTCTTCTTTGCGTAGGTGCTCAGCAATGGTAGCAACATATCAAGAAGTCTGGGACCGACAGTCGCTCCAGCAACGCAACAGCAACCTGTTTATCAGGCACAGCAACAGCAGCAACCGGCAAACGCACAGTACGACGAGGATATGGGATACAGGTGAGTCATATATTATACGTATACATATTTTGCATTGAACCTTTTTATACACTCTGATTAGTTTTTTTTAAAAGTTACAATTGGCTTAAAAGATCCAATTGACACTCCATTGGAATCTATCCGATATTATACATATATCCGACATAAGGGATTGCTAGAGCGTGAGGTGTACCAAATCGGCTAAAAATACAGTTATAAGGATTACACCAACGTTTTATATATTTTCCATGTTTCATTGTTGCGACCAGTTCACGGGGAGTTTTCTACAAGCATTTCGTGCTATAATAACCTTAAGGTCACTAAATTGTCAGTGTGATTATTTTCCAGCACACCCATCGATTTGCTATGAAAACTCCCTGTACAATAATTCACCTGGCTTTGAACATCCATAGAATTGCGATTGAGAATACATACATATACTGGGTGGTTACAGTCAAACGCAGAGCCAGGTCCAAGGCCCATGCACAATGGCCACGATCTCGCGGGTCTCACTATCACTGGGTCACCTGTCAGGGGTTAATTCAGGATCCCAAACAGTGCCCCTGATTCCCAACCCCAACCAGAACCACAGCCAGAACCAGAACCACCCGTCTATTAGTAGCGGTACCACTACCGTCATTCAGGTTGGCTGTAGCCCGTGTTCGCGCGGCTCACCGGCCGAGGCCCCTATGAGGTGACTCCTGGTTCAGATAAAGAGAGAAAGAAAAGATTTGAAAAAAGAAAAGAAATATAATAAAATGCTCTCACCCCCTGATAAATAACGTCGGTGGCGTCTAACGCGCATATATGCTTTTATTAACGGGTCCAGATTAATTGTTCTCTGGGTATTTGGTAGCCAATTAGGTTCTGCATTCTTCTGTACTCGTTAGCATCTACCGTGACGCTGATTATTTTTCTTTACATTGAGTCTTCGACGTGATCCATCAAGATTTTTAGGAGGTTACCTATGCTACTCTCTTTGTCATGTTTTCTTCTTCTTTGTGGCGGAAGACGATGTATCTTTTTTTTTCTGGATCAAGTAAAACCGCTCTGCGTGTCCTTTACTAATGTCACCTTAATTACTTGTTGAATTTTTCACTGTGCTCCCATCAATTCTAGGTAGCCGGTTTCTATCCTGGAGGTATAACCAACCAAGTCTTTTATTTATTACGTTAGTCTAGCTGGCTGACTAATAATGCTTTGCACTAATTCCTACTTCTATCTTGTCTGTCTCTACGTGTCACTGCAGTAAGGCACGTATGAATCGGTATCGGCGTGTTCAATAAAAATGAGTATTTTCGCAGGACCATGACAAGGGAGGACGTAGCCATCATACAAGAACGCCGGATGTCACAGCAGAATCAACGTAAGTGGAAGAGAGAAGGAAAGAGTAGCTTGAATTTTGTCACAAAGAATTCTTTGTAAAAGCAATGTGAAGTTAATCATTTATTCGATATGCGTTGTTACAGCTACAAATAGTCCCAGTACGGTATCCCCAAGCTGTCCGCCGTTACAACAACAGCAACAGCAACAGCAACAATCCGGACATCACAGAACGTCATCAGCACCCCCAGCGCCACAGCCGCAGCCAAACGCGGCTATGCCTGGACCTATAAGTGCCGTAGGGGTTGTACCTGGACAGATTCAGGGCGGGGGTCCACCCCCGGCGCCACCTCCACAGCCTCCACAAGCTCCTCCGGCTCCGCCGTGTCCACCCTCGATGATGATGTTCAATGCACCCGTGCCACCCCCGATGATGAATCAGTACGCAGCGACACCGTCCCAATCGAGTCTTTCCAATATTTCAAATCAACCACAGCAATCCCAATATATTTATGCTAGCAATCAACCGAATCAGTATGGCACTATACCTGGTGGCCAACATTCCACAAGTCAAAGTCAGTACGCCTCTGGCAGTCAGACCGGACACTACGCGAGTAATGGTCAGACTGTGTATGCTGCGTCTCAGGGTAGTCAGTCTGTACAGTATGGTAGCACTCAGGGGTCTCAGTACGCTGCCAGTAATGGCAGTCAGAGTCAGAATGGTAGTCAGTATGGTAGTAGCAATTCTATCAATCAGTATGCTAGTGGTCAGAGTCAGTATGCTTCAGTCAGTGGACAGTCTCAGTACGTTAATCAGGGTCAGTATGTACAAGGTGGCACAGGTAGCTCAAGCCCATACGGCACCCCTTCAAATTCCCTGAATCAGTACCAAGCATCCCACGTTGCTAGTGCTAATTCGTATGTTCCTATTGGCAGCACTGGTCCACCACCACCCCCAATGGGACCACCGGCTGGTCCCGCTGCCCCACCCCCGCCTCCACCCCCGCCCGCCCCAAACGCAACAAACTGCAACGCACTCAACTCCTCGTCCAGCAGTATTAACGCTGCTGCTAATTCGAGCGAACCGCCTCCCGACACGAATTCCCTAGCTGCTGCACTTCAGGCTGCTAGGCTCAAGAAGAAACAGGTCAGCTTGAAAACTATTAAATTCTTACGGTGATTGATCACTGTTTAGCATATAAAGGGAGGGGGGACCTGCCCAAAGGTTTCATCGATAACCTATTGCGCTTCGTACCGTTCTCGTCCGATAAGTGGCATCCTGCAAAAAACTGGTCAGCAACAGGATTGGCCCTTCGGTTTGGCATCCGACGAGGATGGTAAAGTAGATTGTTTCACTATCTGGCATTTCCCTGTCAAGACTTCAGTCTGCTCACGTTGGCTGGATAGATCACGTTCCCTAAATCGTTTACATACTCATTTTTAAGTTTAACGTGGGTCAAGTCGGAAGTGAAGGTGAAAACTCAACAAGGGTCGATCCAGTACTGTAATCACTCAAGATCATGTTCATAAATCTATCAACGAAGATCCTAAATATTTATCCTGCTTTGATCCAAGAACTTTAGTACGCTTGTTTCCCTGTAGCAGTCGCAGCCGGTCGAGAACAGCGGCTCGAGCACAAGTAGCAGCGGAAGCGGCGGGGGTGGCGGAAATTACGGAACACTCGGTAGAGGCGGCGGCGGCGGTATGGCCTCGATGATGGACGAGATGGCCAAAACGCTGGCACGCCGGCGTGCTGCTGTCGAGAAGAAGCAACCTGAACAGCCACCGGTAAGTTTTTAAGTCGACTTGAATTTATCGACCCTGAAACATTTAAAACTTTATTGTACGATAGTCGTGAGGTTACTGATCCTTAATTTTGCTTTACAATCAGGAACCGGAGAGCTCCCCGGACAAGAAGTCTTGGGACAAGAATAACTCTTCGAACAATAAATTCGCCAACGGTGCCGAATCACCCAAGTCGGCGCGGAAAAGGTTCGGTTCTGCATCCGAAGACACTCTTCTCAAGGTGAATGGGGTAAATGATGGTTCACCTCTGACAGCACAAGACATGGAGGCCTTCAAGGCTGAGATCATGAAGGAGATGCGCAAAGAAATGCAAAAAATGAAACAAGAATTTGTTGATGGTGAGTCTTAAAGTTTTTTCCCATATATTTTATTCGCTGCTAGGGTAGTCAAGCTTTCATTATTATTTCAAGATATTTCATACATCAGCGGTCTGACACGATTGAAATGTTTCAGTATTGAGGACAGAACTGAGTAGAAGGTAAAAAGAACGTTTGAGGACGACGAAGGAACGCGGATGAAAAATAAATGGGTAATAAGGCGTGGTAAGAAGATGAAGAAGACAGTTGATAGAGTATGCCGAAGAGTAGCGAATAGAGAGAGCTGCGGAGGATTTGCGCGAAGGAATCTTAGAAAAGAACAATGAGGGAGAGAGGGGACGAAGAAGCAGGAAGAGGAAGGAAAAAATAAAGAGAGAATTCGACTATAGACAGCTCAAGCGAAGCATCATCGACAGCCACATACAGGTTTTTATTACATATTTGCGAGAAACACAGTGTAGTTATATCCATGTATATCAGCCATTTGTGTGTAAGTACCTTTAATCTAGCTTACAATTAGTACATTAAGGTGGCCGCGCCAATTACCGTTATACCTAATATTCTTATTATTGTCGGTAATCGACGCGCAATTAACGTTGGACCGATCGAACGAGACACGTGACGGGGATGCCAGAGAAAATAATATGAATTTTCGCTGCGTCGCGCACAAAGTGAAACATGACGGGACTGTGGAAAAGACAACAAAAAAAAAAAGTAAAACAATGAAAAATCTTGTTTTCAATCGCACTGCTTTTGTATGACGATCGGTATGCACAAACGAGCTACGGCACTGCCCATACATAATTATTAAATATTATACGTATGTAAAGAAAAAAAAGAAAAAAAAAAAAAGAAAAACAAGGAACTTTTTAAGACCGAAGGCGTCAAATGTCTCATTACAATTTAATCGGACAAATCGGATGCTCCGCAAAGACCCTAATTTATTTTTTGACTCAGACTCATTGAAAAGCCGGTAACTTCATTCTTGCTTCTCGTATCTGACCAGCTACTTCAGTCTCTCTGCGAACAAACTGTTACGTTATTTATGACATTCGGTCCAAGCGCTACTTATCTTTCTTCTTTCTCTTTATTTTTTTTTTTTCATCGCTCGCATTACACAATGTCTCTGTTCTCTTTTACTAAAAATTATCCTACTGCATTTACACTGCCGATCTCGCGGTTCTTTTACGTGCTGCGCATTTATATGTCATTCCATTTTTTTGTTATAAACACAAAGTAAAGAAAAAAGAGAACTCGATCGATCCAACGATACAGATTTTTTTAATAGCGTTCGGTCGGTTAGGGTTCTTTCTTTTCTTCTTTCTTCTCTGTCCATCTCGCATTTTTTAAATTATATCTTTCATTTGCCACGTGGAGGATTCAGTGGTCACTTTGCCATGAGAAAACTGCATTCCTCGCAGAGACACTCACCACTCGACTTTACTCGTGGACACGACTCGTGTGGCTTTTATTATTCTTGTGTCTCCTATGAAGGAGAAGAGAAAAATAAGCGAAGGCCCAACACATATCAGTACGAAAATGCCAATCAGTATTAATTTACTTTTTTTTTTTGTTAAATATATTTTTATCTTTTACTGAACTTACATTTGTCAAGTTTATATTTGAAAAAAATTGACTGGGTCTGTGCGAGTCATCACGTTACACCATTGGCAAAGTTCATCCTATTTCTAATTTAAAAATTATACACAGTACACAGTACAATCCTAGTTATGGAGTGTAACCAAGATAACAGACGTCAAATTATACATAAGCCTGCGAGAGATCATTGCACTTCAGAGCGTATGAACGAAGAAACGAACGAGAAGAAAGAATTTGATAAAGGAAGAACAAGATGAAAATAAAATAGAAGTAAAGGAATTCTTACGTTAACCAAAAAGGAAAAGATTTAGTCGTCTGAAGTTTTTGCGACATCCTTTATTCTTCGTTCTTGAATTACTTTACGCGGTTCCCAAGTGAATCCGTGCGGCATATAGAACGACGCGTGGGTTGAAAGGAATTTTTAGATCTCTTTATACAAAGGGAAGGAGAATCTTGCGCGAGTCATGGGCCTTTGGGAAATCAAGATGACGAATGTAAGATGAATGAAAATCGTCGAATTTTGGATTTGTTAAAATTTCAGACTCGACCGATGATCGTATTACGCACGCACGTTATTCGGCACATGAGACCCGCCACTCATGCCTACGATAGATTGTAAAGATGCGATTGATCGACCAGTCGAAGAGAAAGAAAAAAAGAAAGAAGAGAGAACAAGACATTCGAACAATACGTTATTTGGCTCTCTCGTTGTAATAATAATTTTTATTTTTTTCTAATGGATCGTCCGGCTCCTAAGACAGATGGTGTAAGCATCTAGCGAATGATGATACACCGGATAGCTCTGATGGGTCTTAGCTCTGTATAACGCTTATTGGTAAACTTTGAAAATTCATAATGAAAAAAAAATGTATCGCAGTCATTGCACTTTTGGCAACTCAAGCGAATGCTACGTGGGATGCTGGGGATAATTAGTGAGAATGTATTGACGACTAAATCGATATAAGAGCGTATGATTAAGATTAGAAATAAGCTTAGCTTCACTTCACTTTGTTTTTTGACTTTCTGATCTCTTTTTTTCTTCTTCTTCGTCATCTTCTGTTTTTTTTTGCGACTCATTCACAATCGACTATCGCACAACATGCGGACAATAGATGACGAGCCGAAAATCTCGTTGATAACGGTAATACATGATCGCCGAGTAAATTTTTGTAACGCGACGTCGGAAAAAGACCCCCCCCCCCACGGAAACACTTCATAGTCGAGAGTGCGAGAGGATAATTTTCCCACGACTGATATAGACGAAACTGTGCGCGCGAGCATTAGGGAGAGAAGAGACGAGAACGTAAAGAGACTAAAATCCTTCTCTCTTGCACTGCGAACAAAAGGAAGTAAGAAAAAATTAAAAATTAAAAAAAAAAGGTAAAACGGGATATTTCGCGAGTGAATCGCTATTCGATAAAAATTGTCATAGGATTAAGGCTTGATACTGAAGAGGAAAAGAAAAAACTTTTCTGGTGATAATCGCGAATTACCATTTCACTTTGTGTCATCGAGAGCATTCCATGTTTTTATTTTTCTTTGTATTTTCTCTTTGCTATTCGCTTTTCGAATGTCTTTCGTTGTAAGAAAGTTTTTTCTTCTGATCTCGATCTCCTCCGATGAGAGGTAATGTAATGTTAAACAAAGCCAATGGAAATTAACTGAAGGAAAGAAAAATAATAATAAAACAGCCATTACTCGTTTTGCGAATCAAACACGATGCAGTCTCGTCGATAAAGGCGACTGGGGAATACATGACGTCAGAATGCAAAATCATAAGTTGTATGAGAATTTTTCAATGTGCACTGTTATTGAATTCTGACACCTTTCTACGGAGTAATCGAAAAACGAGGTATTGAGATGCCTGAAATTCTGTCGACGTCTCAAAATTTTGTATTGATCTTACACCTTCGACTTTAAGTTATTTCTTATAGGGACGCCAATTGTAAGAGTTACACAAATGTGCGTTACACTGCATTTCGATAAAGTAAATGCATAAATTTCGTATTCCTTGCGATTTCCACGATCGCATATTCAATGTAGCCTTTTGTAAATCCCCAGTCTACTTAAATGGCTGACCCACTTATATTAAGGTACACCAACGGTACATTTAATATACATAATATAAATGTAAACAGTATATTTTAATGAAACAGAAGTTGTCGTATCGTCTACGCTCTCTGTTCCTCGTTTAAACGATCGATAAACACGCACTCTGGATTAAATTAACGATTTTTGTTAATGAAATTAAGATGCGCCGTAACGGTGCACCGAGGCTGAAAACTTTTTACAAAAATTCATGTTCAAATAATCGTTTTAATTCATCTCTCTCCTTTGCTACTTCCGCTTCTTTTCATACTCGTCGGAACAGTGTCGCCACCTACCTCCGTAGCGCCACTCTACCTGTCTCCTTTATTCTTTCCATTTGATTCTTTAATTGCTTTTTATTTTTAATTATAAACACGTGTATTTTATACTTTTGTAAATATGATTCTTATACGGATCTTCCAGTATAATATATTTATTTTTTACCTTTCGATTAAACTGAAGTGAATAAATAAATGAAAACGGTTAAGAGTTAAACCGTTTGAAATGGCGCATGCGCGAATGCTATCTAACGAGAAAGCGATGGGTAATGTTTAAATGATATAAATAAATAAATACAATAGTACATTGTGGCGTCTCGAGGTGCCAACCAACGAAATCTAAATTAACGTGTGACATCTGTTAAATTGAATATGTCAATTTTAATTTTTGTAATGGCAATTTTTAAATTTCCCGCTCACGTTCCCACGCTGAGTGTACCTCGGGATGTATCACGATTCCAACGAAGGTACTCGCGTTGCGTATTATACTATAACAGACTATACCCATGTCTCCTGGACCGTAAAGTGATAAACAATGGTATGGGATGGATCATATGTAATATTAATAGACCTTTTTTTCTATTCTATTCATTTTGCGTTTCTTGCGTCTTTGCATTTCAGTATAAGCGCGTAGAGCAACGACTAATTCTTGGTATGGGCCGCCTGTTTTGCACAGTCTGGCCCCAAAAACGACAATGTGCAGTATTTAATTCTTCTACGTTTATTTCTAAGACGTAACTTTAACGAGAGTAACGTGGCGTTTTGGGAACGTTCGTTCGTTTCCTACAGGTTCGGTGTGTTCCGCCATTTTACCCTATAGCTTTTCACCGTCATTACCGAAGTAATCCGAAGATCCACGAATCGACACGAATCGACTTCGTGTCTGATTGAAACTGTTCGACGTTATTCCAAGCAAGGTAGTAAATCATTTTCGAATTTAGTAAAATTAAAAGATTTAGAATGTTTTCCTATTGCTGAGACGTATTTTTCGTGACGCATGTAAACTTGTGGATTTTTGGTAGGTTATGACGACAGGTGACAAAAATGAAAATGGCCGAACTAACCTGAACTTGATTTTTAGGTATTAGACGCATTTATATGACACAATTATAATTCGAGCTAGCTAGACCTAATGCGAGTATTAAGAGTGTTTGTTATAATTAAAAATTATTTAAAATTATCTGAACGATACTTGAGGAGCCGAGATTTGACTATGTTACGTCGACTGTGCATCATTATACATATACACAAAAAAAAACCATATGAGAGATGAACAAGGAGCACATCCGTTTACACACAGGTACACAGGAGAATTAACTGAATTGAACGTGAGATTAAGAGAGAAATAAGTAACCGAGGCCATTATAATATTGTGTAATGTAATTATTATGGTATCAATAATGAAAATATATAAACAATTGAAAATACGACGATTAATTAAACGCTTACGGCCGGTCGCACCAGTTCCAAACTTCCTTCGCTATCATTATCTCTCGATCGTACATCGTTGCGTCTCTCGCTATTTTATCTCACCGATTCCGAAAATGATGATTTTAATGGAAAACCAAATATTCGATTAACATTGTATATTTTGCCTCGAGTACACACGAACTTCTGTCGCCGGTCCTACGCGCAATCTTTGATAAATTTACATTAGTCTTAATTAATTGATTAAGGCGAACATACAAAACAAAAAAATGCTGAAATGAGAGAATATGGGAGAATGAATGAAAGTGCGTGAGCGAGACTGATTTTAAAAAAACAAAATAGTTTATTAACAGATACTTACTTGTTAGCTATATTTATTAGCTATAGCCATTTGATGCGATTTGTCTGGAAAGAAGGATATTATTGTGATTTTTTAAAAAATCATTTTTTTAGTCATCGTGTGAAATTAACCGATTCGAATTTCAGATTAATATTCTACATAATTAATTCGGAGGGGAGGAATTACCCATCACTGACCCACATATTTTTTTTCTACTGCCATCGCGCTTGCGAATTGTCTGGCGACACCTAGCAGTTATCACTTATCAGTATTGCTCAAAGTGACATGTAATAATATACCGCGACACATAAAGTGTACGTTTGTAAGCTACATAGTACAGGACTGTCGCACCGTCGAAATGAAAAAAAAAAAGCGAAACGAAGGAAATTGCTGTTCAGATATAGATAAAAAAACTCAATTCCTTCGGACGACTTAATGTAAACTGCCATTTTGAATTTCCAATTACGAAAATCGTAAATTTTCGAACGAAAAATTGTGGCACGAGTATCTCAACTTGAAAAATTACATGCGTCTTCTTCCCTTATTTCCCAATTACTACACACAAAAGTAACAATGCAGCTTGCAAAAATCTACATGCACTGCGTTTACTCGATAATTTATTATTACATTCTTAAGAATGAAAATTTAAAGTTAACAAGTACTCCCCGGTACCTTTAAAAGTTTTTCACTGCACGGTCGATAACTGCGTAGTCCTTCTTTCCCGACAAGACGTTTCGACCGTCACGAGTTCCATTTGTCGAAAATCATTTATTTTGCCATTACGCCGGCCACGCTGCGAAACCATACTCGAATTTCACAGGCGGACCAGAAGCGTAAGGATGCACGAAAGCATAAACAAGAACAACAGCAACAATATAATTCATACAGACCATATTCGTACCTGTTACAATGATCGCTCGAAAAAGTACAGTGCACTACGTAGTCATTGTTCGTTGCACTGAGAATAATAATAACACGCGACAAAAGCATCAACAAAAATGTACGTATTCTGTTGTTGTTCGTTGTTAACGGATAGCGAGCGAAAAACGAAAGAAACGAGAAAATGAGAGAAAAAAATTTATATTGAACAGTCATGAATTTTTTAATAATAATTATTGAAACAATGACCACTCTCAGTGGGATGAGAGTGGGGAAAATGGATTTAATGATTGATTATTATGCAAGGCACAGTTATGGATATGGGGATTATACTTCGTTTCGTAAACGTATCTTGAAAATATTTGTATGTAAATGAATGACAAACAATAAAAAAGTATATACTGTATTCGATCAACCGAGTGCGAATTGATTGACTGATTGTTTAATCGAATAACGAATACACTGGGTAATTGTGAGGTAAGAAGAAAATAATAATTCAAACGAAGCGTTTCATTTTTGCGATTTATTATACATATATTTTATATGTTTCACGTATACATGTAGCCTCGCTAATTGTGTGAGAATCCTTTAAAATTTTTTCAACCTACTCGTAGTTAAAGTTAGGCATGCCAATTACGGTTGTGGCAATGAAGAATTTCTTGTTGTGACGTCACACAGCTACTGTACCGAACGTAAATATAATATTGATCCTCCACGTATATACGGATTTGCCGAGTCTTTAGTGTTGTGTATATATGTATGTATACATATACTATATTCGCTTGAGCACAGAGCTGCGCTTTTATTCTTGCATTACGTATTCATGCGCAGCATGCTTACTAATGTTTTTCTGCATTTTTTTTTTTTAATATGAACGTAGATCCACTTTAGATCAGCACTCGTAAGCTCATAACTCAACGAGTGTATGTACACTTTCACGAGTGATCCACTAGAGCCAAACGATCGTGACTCTTGAGTCATGAGTCATGATCAGCCTAGACGATTGTACCTATGTTTTTCTTATTACGTAGATACGAAAATTCGCGTTACTACGTACATGACTTTTTATTATTAAATTGATCGTATTGATCTTTACGTCATAAATTAAAGAACTATTCAACTCTAGGATATTTGATTTCCGAAGTTATCGATGGTATGTAAACAACTGGCGATATTTTATTCTAACCTTTTTTACGTTCCCTATAGCTTCCTCAGCATGCTGGAGTAATTACGAATCGAGTATAGAATACAGTGCTGTAGATACCTCGTATAGTTATTTTGTATCCTCACGAAATTGATATTGTTGAAAATCTTCACTTTATCCATACGTAAACTCCACGTCATCAATGCTTGGGCCCTAAATCTATTTTTGTCTCCGTCCCACTCATGTACTTTATATGGAAGAACTCAGTTGGTAAGTCCAGTCGTTAATGACGTTGAGTATAGTCACGTCGTGGATCCCTTTCTCAATTTCGAACAGACCTCGCGCCAAGAAGGAAGCACTTTGAAAGTGAAGAGAAACGAATATAAAATTTGAAGAAAGACAACAAGGAAAGAAGTGAAGATCGTGAAATTAAAATAGGGAATTTTGTAGGAAGTAGGGTATACCGGCTCTATACATATACATATATGTATATTGTACTCAGTAGCAACAGCACCAGGAAGAAAATGGAGTCGCGCATCGGATCGATACTTTGTTCAAGCCCAGGGGATGACGACTGCTAGGATGAAGGTTCATTGGTTGTCCTACGCTTTCAACGGGTAATACAACACAAAAGAGCTCGTATCTAACGTCTGTAGACGCGAACCTGAGTATTTTGTTCCTGGAGAGGGAGATTTGCTTCGCCGACAGCGTGGCGGGTCCCCCCCTCCCTCCCGCGTCTAACTCGGCACGTTTATCGAAAGTCAGAACGTTGCGGACTGCCGCACGGGGCACACGGTTTATTCAGGACTGTGGCGTCTAGAGATTCTTATTCTCTCTCTCTCTCTCCTCTTCCTTTTTTTACTTGTCACCAATCATCGACTTTCGAGTGCTCGTTGAAATTTGTACATTTATACAACCTCTCGGTCTGGCTACGTTCGCGGGAGAACATTTTTCGTCTGTGTTTTCACAGCATTCTTTCTTTCCTCGTAAGATGCAATATTGAACGCTTTTTGGATACTACACGTTGCGAGGAGCACGAGTGTACTGCGTGAAGTTTGTGAGATTATGTGATGAATTTTTGGTTTAATTCAATGGTGGTATGTAATACGAGTTTGGGAAGTGTCACGTTTACTATGCTGCGATATTTGGATATTTCTTGTCATTTCGGATCAAACTACCTGCGTCCCTGGGCGTTACTGGTAGGTTAAAACTCTGCGCGTATGAATCTTCCTTGTTAATATTCAGTGTCTGGATTTAAAGTTCCCAGCACCTGGTGAGTTCGTTTTTAATGATTTAAGAGACATTAGTTGATTGATTGCTATTTTACGTTTATTTTTATTAACGGAACGCCCTTAGCTTTTATTGCTCTGCGGTATTCTCACAGCTCTTGTATCATCGATCCGATGCTGGTTTGCTTGGTTCTCTTTTGGTGCAATTTTGTTTTTCTTCTTATTGTAAATATTTCGCTTGCACTGCGATACAATGATTTTTATAGTCATTTGCACTTTTTTTTTCTTGTTGCTCTTCTTTCGTTAACTTGATAATATACATTTTCGTAACACTCTTACCAGCAGCACAGAGTGTGGAATTTTCTTTTATTTACTTAAGTGCTGTAAGTAAATGTATTCTTCGTATACATAGCGAATTCGTATGCTCTTTTGAATATTTAATTTTCTATTTTTTTTTTTAAAGAAAAAAGTAATAGGGTCAGCGTGAGAGTGTGGAAAATATTACATGCTTATTTTGTGATCAGGGGCAAGGTTTATCGCCATTGCGTGTCTACCTATTCTTTTATTGTAAATAATGATAACAAAAATATAAGGAATAAGATATACCGGTTACCGCATAACGGTTGATGAATAATGTTCCTTGTTGAGTTTTTCTTCTGAGGAAATAATTGTGACTATTTTTAACTCATTTTCCTTTTCATGTGAATTACAATCTTATTTCCTGTAACCACAAGTCAAATAGACGAAATAATCAAAATACTAGCATGAAACTTGTTTTCTTATATCTATAGGCCTTGTCTGACTCGAAAAAATCAAGAGTGGACCACGTGCGAATGACAGCTAAGGGACACCGGCGACCACGTGGTACGGAATAATATCTCCCTTACTCTGATCACATATAAGTATATGAAAAAAGAAATATTGGTAAATCTAATGCAACAAGAACACTGATATGAAGTATAGTTAATAGTAATAAATTAATAAAAAATTATTATACCAAAATTGGTGATAGGAAAAATAAGATTATGAAAGTCGTTAAAAAAAGATTTATTAAACAAAGTTGTAAAGTTGCTTGTCAAAAATAGATTGTCAATATTAATAAACAGCGATAAGAGCAATATCGAATTTATAGTTGATACGAATTTTCATGAGTATTTTTGATCGTGAACAATACTAAAACAATGTATTATCTTGTCCAGTCTTGAAAAGGATCCACAGCAAAAACAAGAACCAACCAGTGTAAAGCTCACTGTTGAAAAGAACCGTATAAGCAGAGGGTCTGTACAAAAAGGAAGAGGAAGAAGGAGAAGCAGAAGAAGAAGAGGCGCGTCAGTCTTGAAGCAATGTTCAGAGCGTATCAGGATAGTGCTGTTTCGCCAGGGTATATGCGTGGTGTATAAATAGTAAGTGAGAGTGGTGGGGTTCGCTCGCGGGTGAAAATAGAAAAGAATGTTTTTGGAATCCAATTGGACTTGGTTGGCAGAACGATGGGGCAATATGGCCGACTTGGCCGAGCGGGTGGACGATCTGATATGCAGTTTTGACTCGGCTGGTGACACAACGATGGATACCTTATCGATGCTAATATTCGGCTGGATGTTGTTCGGTCTTGTGGTGTTGTGCGTTGGTAAATACGTGTATAATCGTTTTGTTCTACACGAGATCGGCAGCATCACTGGCGGTGGCGCGAGCAGCATCCCAGGCAGCGGTGGAACGATAAGCAGCAGTGGTGCAGGAACGAAGGACGGTCACCTGCAGCACATCGGCGACAGTGTCGTGGTCGCCGGGAACACTGCAAGCAAGTTCCTCATACCGGAGAAGGCCAGAGCATCGATGGGGAAGTCCAGCACGACCGGAACCCTAGGAGCGGCCATTGGTTCCGGTGGCGTTTCCTCGCAATCAGGCAGTTCAGCTGGTTCGCAAGGAACGACAAATGCCACTGGCTACGTACCGCCCACTCCGCCGGTCCGGAAACGACTCACGAGAAAGACTTCCGGTCCCCTGATTAGCCCTGCCCGGAGCTCCCGGTCTCTCCACTTACCCACTGCTACCGGTGCCGATTCTGACGCAGTGAGGTGGGTCAACGAGCTAATCGTTTGGTTGCACTCTGACCTGGTCATTCTCAACGAATTATTAGCTACCTGGGTCGCGTCCCTCAACGACTTCACCGCCAATTCCGTGGAGGAGGTGAGTCATTTCGTTATCCAATTTTGCAGTTTGCATTAGTTATTTTCATTATCCCTCTTGTCGCTTTGCGCCTTGAACAACAACAAAAATAAGAGCTGCTCCCTTCCTCGATCTACTTTATCTTATTTCTACAAATTCTTTTAACACTTAGGATTCTTTGTGGCGTAACATACTTGGACCGTCTCTCCGTACACACTAGCTACAACAGTCTTATTTTGTGCTTTGCCACGGACCTCAGTAGCGTTTACTGACTGCCCCAGTGAGCTGGTCTAGGTTGCTATAATTACAGAGGAAGAGTACCGGACGCTTGTGGAATACATGCTTTATCTTTTTCATTTTTTAAATATTTTCTTATATCACAATCCATACCAAAAACTCATGTTGTGACCCAAGCCCGGTTGACTTTAGTTCATCAAATTTATCAGGCTAAAGTTCAAAGGTTGAAGGTCGCCAAATCGAATCACAGGACTATACCGTGATTGGATCCGTTCGCTTCCTAGACACAAATCGTACCTACATACACGCAACATATCCATTATATATGGTCACATACGTAGTAACGGTTGTGGATCGTTTTCTTTGCTTGACCTACATCATAAATGTGCTTGGCAGTACCCAGGGAATAGAATTTTTTCATAGATTTTTCTATCTCTTCTCTCTTAGCTTTTTTTTGCTTTTCTTATGCCTTGGCTCCACTCCATACGGACATACTCAGATAATAGACATTGGGGGATTTTATCGTATTTAGATAAGTGGATGGATTCTAGATTTAATGAAGGTCAATCGAATTGAATTGGATCGCTTGAATTGTTTCAGAGAGAACCTTTGGGGAGCTAAAGTGACTGTGTTAGTGGCTGACTAGCCACAGCACTGTGACCACTGACATTTAGCTCAGCGGCTCTTACTTTCTGGGAATATCCTTGACACCATTCACTACTTCCGGTCATTACTCCTTCTGCTCTTTATCATTTTCCTTTAATACTTCCTGCCATGCTTTGCTCATCTTTGAACGATACTTTTGGGTGTATATTGACTGAACCAATTGTATTACTTGTTTGTCTGTACATTCAATATGAATGCAACTTCCGGTATGACAGCTGCACCTATTACATTCACCAGACATAATATTACTCACGAAGTCATGACGTAATGCCTACGCGATGGTCCATTAAAAATTATATATTTATCAAAATAATGGTCTTTAATAAATTTCATAAATATTGGTAATTTTCATAGACATTTAAGTTTCCTCTAATGTAAACAACGATTACAGAAACGGGTGTACAGTCAATGAATGGTACAATGACTCAGTCGGAAATCAATAATCAATTCTCATTAATGGTCTATCATAATATTTTTTTTCATGTTATCTCTTCTCTAATGTTATCAGTATCTCTTTTTCTGAACACTGCATATAAACAATTGGCATGCTGCGTCTGGTTTACATTTTTGGACTTGACACAAGACGTAACAAACCGAATGTATTTTATGCTTCGCAAAAAGTAATGGCGGTTACTGCGGCACTTTATAATAATCGAAATGTGCCATAACTCAAGATTGTCCACGCAGCTCTAATCGTTATCGAGTTTAAGTATAGAAAGTTCCTTATCCGAAGTCATAAATTTGAAGAACTTCACGAAAAGCATGCACGATTAATAATGGCGGCTTGTTTTTAACTGGCACCGTTATCGCATAACCAGCTGTTTCTTATTAAAGGGTCCTTATGCACTTCCTCTTGAGATACCAAATACAGTTTGCACAGCGTACTGACATACGTATAAAAGTACGAAAGTCAACGATAATTTTTACAATTGTTCCAAGGGGAACGTTATATATTTCTTTTCGATTATAACGGTCTTCGTTGACGCTATGACCATGATCAATGATTTATTGAATTTATGTGACCTGTCAGCTAGGCTGTGACGGGAGTTCAAATGGTTAACAGCAACTTAGTATAATTGATATATGTCTTTATTAAGCTACTAATGTTCTAGACTGTTGTATTGTTATTTTTTTTTGCATCGTCTTACTTACTTGATGGCTAAGTCATCAGTCGTCATTTTTCTGTAGTTCGTGACGTCATTCTGCTCCTACCAATCGATTCCACCCGCATGACATCATCATTGAATTTACAATTTAACTCGTTGCCAACGTCTAGTTTCCATGATAGCGATCGATTATGCTCGCCGTGTAAGAATGACGATTCTGCGTTATTCGCGTTTGGCGTGATTCATTGAAACTTGGCTAAATTTATTGTAAGAAATTTAAATTTTCCCGCGGTTAATAACAGAAAATTAAAGGCTTGTTATTATTAATATATAGTATTTAATAACTGCGAAGCATTCGTTGGTTGGCGTAACGACCGGAAACATTGGCCACGATAAGGAAGTCGATACGGAGAGTAGCATTATTGAAAAAAATTGTCGTTCTTGTCGAACTGTTCGATTCGATTTGTCAGAGGTTCAATTAAAAATTAATAGATAACGAAATTGAACGGTAGCAAAAGGATAACTTTGTATTTACGTCGTTTTCTCGGAAGCCACGAGGAATAAAATAGTCTTTAAGAATATTTCAAATTCAGCGTACCGTGAAGACGCTATGTCGTTTTCGAGGTTATGCCTATTATCAACGTTCACTTCTTGGTGGAAGCGGGGAAAATTTCGTCACTGGTTGTCAGCGGCCTCGTGGCGTTCTACAGCTGACGTCATAGTTTCCGAAATAGCTCTCACGTAAATTGTTATTACACTTTGACATTACCCATGAGGTCGATTAACCTGCTTTTCAGTGAACGGCACACGCGAACTGGCCGTTACGCGTTTGAAATTCAGGAACTTCGATCGCGTCTACCGTATTTCGTGATAAAAGTCTGAGAGTCTAGTAACGCGAGAAAACTTTTCAGGATTCTCGAACCGTCTGATCCTTTTCCTTTCTTTGTATTTTTTTTCTATCCCCTCTTCGCGGGTCGATGAAATAACTTATCATAGAGATCAACATCATTAAATCTACGACGGGCAGTGATTGACGCTGAACGTTGCGAAGCACTGTGGTGGCTACGCCGCTGCGTCATAATTTTTACAGCTGCGAACCCAGCGCCTTTTCAGACGCAAGAAAAAGAAATCATTATCGACACGTGCCTCCCCATGACTGAATAAATGGAAGACGGTAAATTCAATTTTTCCCCATAGCTTTTTACTCGTATGGTAAAACAGATCAATATCTTTTTTTATTTTTCTCCATTAAACTCTAAAACTCTATAGACTCTATAGACTCTAACTAGAGTCCTACGATGATCCTGGGTTATTGAGTGACGACCGATATCTATTTACGTGTCTCATTGTTTATTACTCGCCCGATATTAATTGTTCAATCGAAAACAAGGTGAGCTCTGTGAGACCTCAATCCGTGAAATTGGATTATGAGGCCATTAAAACGAATAAAATAACTCAAAAGTAGAGTTTTACCTCGCTCTCCTCTTAGTTTGAACTAACTTAATCACTGACAAATAATAATGATCTGATAGGTTTTTTTTAGATCATTGAATATTTACGTAGATTCACTTTCGAAAATTCACATGTGTAATTAATCATTAATTTATTATACGTTTGGATAAAAGTGACTATGCTCAGGCTTAGGAACTTCAACATTTATTATTATTTTATTATTGACATATTTCTAGATCGTTCACGTTCTATAAAATGACATGCGATTAGACGCACTGATAGATAGTAACGAAGCATCCACGGGTCAGTAACATCGCTAATCATTCTCATTCATAAACAAATTACTCACTGAGCAAGAATAAAGCTTGCGTAATACATTGCGCCGTATTGGAGCATCTTAAGAGGATTTTCTTATTATTTCTTTAGTTTACGTTCTATATTCCTTTCCTCTTACTTTAGACGCATCCTGTTTATTGTGTTTCAGCATGGAGTCGGCGTGGAATTCGTACGGGTACTGCCTGAGACACACTCGCCGAATTTGTCGAATATCTTTTGCGAGTGCGACTCCAAGGATGACGTGGTGAGTCTACATGATATTTACATACATTATTGATCCTTCAAATCAATCATCGAGATATCTTTGGATAATTGTCCGAATTGCGTGGGCTATAATCGTATAGCAGAGATAAGATCTTTTCTTCTTTGTTTTTCGAATTCTCTATACATCCTGCGAGTGCGAGAGAGACAAACTTATGGATAGTCACATGTGTAAGAGAGTGACGTTCGATCCCCGGGGATCGTAATTTTTAACTAGGGATACCGTCTCTGAAATTAGCTGTCTGATAAGAGCATCGTTGGACGCTCGTAGCATTTTAATTATACTAAGGAATACAGTGATAATGTTATTTATAAATTTTAATTAAAAAATATAATTAATTTCTTTGATTCTGATAGCGTTTTCCGATTGATTGAAATTTCCTAGACTTGGGTGTGAGGTGTTGATCTGTTTGGTGCAAGCCTTAAATCGTGTCATTGGGTGTACCCAGTACAGGTGCACGTCGAAAATATGAATCGAACATACGAAAGTTCAAATGAGCTTAAAATTTCTGCCAATCAAATGCTCACGGCATTACACCTGACATTCGGCAAGTCAATCGAAAACGCTATGGATAAAGCTTGCTCTTTTGGAGCACT
>JARQSV010000232.1:104763-136206 GCA_030142285.1 Calameuta idolon | reverse complement strand
GTTTGCATTAGTTCGAATTTTCGCCGATAAGGGGGCAGCACCTCCTGGGCATGATAGGTGGCGCCATCTCTGGGACAACAGGTGAACTTTCTCGATAAAATATTCCGAAGATAATTTAAAAATTATATCGTGGAAACTTCAGTGGGTCAATTATCGTTAAATGAGTTTGCATTAGTTCGAATTTTCTCCGATAAGGGGGCAGCACCTCCTGGGCATGATAGGTGGCGCCATCTCTGGGACAACCGGTGAACTTTCTCGATAAAATATTCCGAAGATAATTTGAAAATTGTATCGTGGAAACTTCAGTGGGTCAATTGTGGTTATATGAATTTTTAAAACTTTCAAAAAGTCCCTTTACTTTTTTGAAGTTGCAGTTTATTCTTGAATATTGAAGCTACTCAAAATTGCAGCTTTAGGAGGCTGCATCGAGCCATTTCGGAAAAAATTCAAGGTGCTGAAAAGTGACGTCGAAGCATAAGGTAGGAGAAACAGGCGAAGGATACTGTTAGGACGGGGTAGAGTAAGAGAGAGACAGAACTCATTTGTACTCCAGGATATTCACAAAAGGCAAAAGAATAGCAACAGATAAAAGTTCCAAGATAATTTATTCGACAAATACAATAATGAAACACTATACAAAGTACAGATGTACATAATATGTACTGTATCTGTAGTTTCTGCTTTAAGTTGTTAAAATATCGTTTTGAAAAGATTCCTAAAATTTTAGTGGATTTACATGTATACTATAACACATTATATACTACAATTTTGAGCATCCTTTCAATACGATATTTTAACAACTTAAAGCAGGAAGTGCAGGCACTCAGTCTTATTCTAGTAGGTGAAAAGAAAGAGGAGAAATAGGCAATGAGAAAGTATAGAAGAAATGAATATAGAAAGAATTTAGAATAGAAATGGATAAGACGAGATAGTCCAAGGGACCCACATAGGAGATCGGCTCGTGGAGGAATGAGCGTTTCCAGCCTTGTTAGATCCTTGCAGGACTCTCCCCATCCTACGGGAACTCTCCAGCACGTACTGCCATCCATATCGGACAAAATATTTTTCCAATTACTTGACTGTATTACAAACTTGGACGTAATCATTCATATACAGGATATTTCGGATAAGCAGCTTTCTCTTTGAAATTTTCAACTTTCAATCATCAGGAGGAATAGTAGTTGGAGTGATTTAAATTATTTTATTCGAACGGATCCGTCAGTGATCGTTGACACAAAAATATTTCATAGGAAAAATAACACCAAGAAATGTATTATATTTAGGATTAACACTAATTTGAGTTACAGATGACACAAACAGAATTTACACTTATAAGAGAACGATACAATAGTAATGGCGACCGCAGTCCACCGGATTAGCTGGATACACTACGAAATAAATTGTATAGGATACGCGTGTGCACGAGTGACAAAAACGCGTAGAGTTTCTTATAATAAAATTTCAAGAGCGTTTGCTTTGCAAAACAGATATAAAGTTATATTCAGTGTCTTAATAGTCGGCGACATTCTACGTAGCCTCTTCGGAAGTCTCAGGACGTAAGTGTTCGTTTCCGTTCTGGATGTATTATTTTTCAGCCGTTCCTCTTATCACGAAAATGCATCACTGTGTTAACTTGCAGACTGCAGAAGAAAAACGTCATTTCGATCCGGAAACGGCATAACTGGTGGACTTCTTCCGGGAAACGCAATCCGTCCTGGACCTACGCGTCCGCTCCAAGTAGGAAATTTATTTTGCGGCGCGCGTTGAAGATTCTTCGCGGCTCGCGAATCCTCCGAGAGATCATGGATGCTCGTGACGAAGGGCTTAAGAACTCCTGGAGTAACAGGCAGCATCGTTCGAGCCTGGAGCGGCATTGGCTGCTCGACCCGAGCGGTCACTTCGCTTCTTTCCGTCGCTGCGAGACTCGGTTTGCTCCGCGAGGACCAAATTGTTGCTCCGGTGAAAAACTTGACCTGGTGACCTTTCACGCCTTTGGATCTTTCGTTCATAATTCGCAGCCTGCTTGCCGACGGTTCATGTCCCACTGGATTCTGAAGATCCGTCACTGCACTTCCGGCAAGAATTAGCGGGACGACAACACACCCCCTACATATTCAGGGTGGAGAATGAAATAATTTATTGGGGATGAAAATATTTGGCCAATTATTTAAGGTGAAAATCTGATCTTACCAGTGCTTGGGACACATGGCGACTCTCGAGAGGAAAGAATGGCAGCGAGACGTCACGCTCTGCCAAGAGAAATTCGCAATCGCACTGACAGTCAGACTGCATTTCCATTGGACATAAAGCTAGAAACTCTGGTGCATGAATCATTTGATTAACGCGCGCGCTTATCGACGGAGGATCGTAAATGTCAGCTGCAACTTAAAGAATTTAAGAAATGAATAATAAACTGGCTAATTAAATGTCGTGCGTACTCTTGATTATTTTCCGCTCTGCTGACATTTATTGTATTCGTTAAAAAAAAAAAAAAAAAAAAAAAATCTAAAATAACCCAATGTCTATAATACAACTAATAAAATATCCCCAGGAGTATGAAGTACTTTTGACAGGATCCACCTTCCCTTCTGATTCCTCGGTAGTTCGTTTTTCCTGTAATACAAAAGATTCACCATAAATACAAAGTATCAAGAAAAAACACACAAGATGAAACGACGTGACCTGAGCGGATTCGCATTACCTGCAAAACAATCTCTAGAATTCCGTTTCGTGATATTTCTTCTCCTGAGCTTTCTTTTGCTTGGCTGCTGTTAATTCTGAAAGTCTCGGCGGAAATCGTCCTGAAAATATATTCATAGGAAATGCAATGGAACCGGTAACGTCGGTGACGTCTGACCTTATTAAAAGAAAGAAAATTAAAGCAAGAAAATAATAATTCTCGTCAGCGGCAACGACGACGACGACGACGATCAAAAATCAATTCTGCGACTCTTCTTGTCGGTATTGAATTTTTTGAGGATGCCAGACAACAGATCTACGGGATCCACCATTTTCGTTTTATCGTCAAAATTGGTAAACCTGGATACGAGAGTTCAAAGGTGGCCGTGCTTCGCTGAATGACATTCCTCAATATTTTCTTACTTAATTGTATTTCCTTAAAAAAAAAAAATTGATATCTTTTTGTAAATTCGAAACCTGACTAGTGACACGACTCGGCATCTCTGAGCGACCAAACACACTCGCATTTAAATTCAACTGGCTGAACATCTTTCTCAGTCATTCACGCTCCCACTTTCTTCCTCCAGAACCCAATCTCTCCGTTTACTCGGTAAAATCGCTAAAATATCGAAGGTCCAACCTTATTCCCATCTTTTCGGCATTTGTCACTGTTATTACTGATCTTTACCCCTTTTTATTCGAGCAGCTTCGTTCGGTTTATCAATTTTGCAGGTAAATCTGCGTATCCACGCGACGACAGTGTTCCTGGGATATCCGATAATTGTTATTACTCGCGAGCCTCGAATATTTCCTTCAGCCGATAAATCGACAAGTACCTGACCGCGCGATGCATTAATCTGACTCGTACGTTGACCGGCAGAAACGTCAGGCTGACATTCTCTCTCGCGTATCGAAACATTGACATATTGAAATGCTGAAATGTCGCACGAGAGGAATTAGCCAACAATAACTTTCCTCCCCACTCTTTCTCTCTGGCGCTACGCACGCTGCTTCTCCCCTCCTTCTCTTCCGGTTCCTCCCTCCTTCGCTTATCCTCTCCACGTACAATCCGGATACGAAGAAGCAAGATCTTTCGCGAAAGAACAAGCGATGTCGCTGATTTTCTTTAATGTTCACGTTGCAAGTAATATACAAGAAGTTTACAATAACGCGAGACCCGAATGGACGCCGCGGGAAAATTTGAAAGAAATTCGAATACTCCGATATTTCATCCGAAGTTTGAATCAGGGATTCGCAGTCGCTCGGGACAGAGAGAAAATCCAAAGAGAATCTCGTCCTTTATTGGAACGGACGAATTTTTCATTTCTTGCGAGAAAACGAAAAAGTCCAAAGTTGCCCGCTGCTCCATGAGAATCGAAGCCGATTGGAAAGATGAATGCAGGAAACGAGCGAAAGGAAAGAAAGAGACACGCGTCGTGTCAGCGCGAAAAAAAAAGCTAGAGAGTAAATCAAATTTTCCAACGACAAATGTTCGGCCCCCCAAGTCGCACAACATTTTATCTTTTATTTTACATGATCATCGTATTTGTTACATTACTTTATACCGTTTAAAGTTAAGTTTATTCAAAGTTAAAGCTTTCAATGGTTTTCTTTTTTTTTTTTCATTAATAATTTTATAACAATGGGTCGCAAATCGTGCATCACTCACTCTCTCTCTCTCACACACGCACCCACGCACGCACGCATTCTCTCCCGACCATTCATAATCATTTTCATATGTTTAACGCTCGCGCTATTTAATCTTCCTCTCCTCTTCTTTCTCTTTGTTCTCTTTGTTCTTGGATTCCTCCTTCACTCGCTTCGCCTTTCCCTGCTTCCAATTTGCCTGATTCTCCGTTATCTTACAAGATCGCGTTTGATTGCCTTTTTCACGAAAGCAGACTGACCGTATGACGACTGACCAGATAAATCTCATTGCAAGAGATTTCCTTTGTCTTGGATCATTTGAAAAGAAAAAAAAAAAAAGAGTCAACCGATGACAATCATACAAATCCTTGAGTAATTTAGTGCTTTTCGAAAGGCTGCGACACACATGCGTCCACGCATAGAATCTTACTAGTTGCGCTTCTTCTCCAGGATTGCGAAGACGCAATGAAAATTTTAACGTTTCGCTCAGCCAAGGATTTCTCTTCACGACGATCGATGCGTTCACACACGGAGATCCCCGTAACAGTGCCGATGCGAATCGCAGACGCGCTTTCTCCAAGTAGATCATTATTGATCGTTCGCGAGCCACGATTTACGAGTTCAGTGATTTAAGGCAACTCTGCTTACGAATTTAATGATTCACCCTAACGTAGGATGTACTTCGATTTTCCTTATTCTCTTTCGCAAGCTCCCCTCCCTCCTTACCTTCCTCACTCACTCGGTCCCGCAATCTCACACACGCACACACACGCACACTCACGCACTCAGCTGTCCTTTCACGCGGAGTAACGCACGCACACGCACACGCGCACACGCACACGCATTTCACAACGCAGTGGGTCTTTAAATGCCAACAGCGAAATACTATTGTCATTTATAGATTGGAGTGCTGCTCTCTTCGCCCCCCCACAACCCTCTCTTACTACTGCGTGTGCGTGTGCGTGTGCGTGAATAAGTGCGAACGCGTGTCCGTTCATCCTCTTGCTTGGCCCTTCGTGTCATTACCCCTTCCACCCGAGTCCGTCGTCGAATCATGGAAACGGAAGCTTCTTCGTCGTGAAGCCCAGTCCGATTGTTATTATTATTATCATCATCATCATCATAATCCCCAGTATTATCATTATTATTATTATCATCAGTATAACGATTATTCCAAATCTTCGTTCCGAGTGATCAAGCGAAGTGTAGATTTGAAACGTAAAGCGAAGTAAAGTGAGAATAAATAAATAAAAATGTCAATGAAAAGAGACGAAGAAAAGTGACAGGTGAAGCTCGGGCATCGTCCGCGTCTCGTTCTAATCGGATCTTTATAATCGGATAAATCTATAACGTTAAATATACACAGTACAGTATAGTAATGAGCCCTTTAGAGATCATCGAGTACAGTCGACGCAGGTCGCAGCCCTCGAGCGCGCGCGCGCGACATCTACTGTTTGCAAAAGTATGAAATCCTATAGCGGAGCCTCGCCGCCCAGTGACATCCACGCGTCCCGCGATCGATAGATCGATGGATCAATAGATCATCGAGCATCGGTCGTCACGTCCGAGTCTAACGATCGCGTCTCGCTCGAACGACGGATAAATCTTAAATGACGCAGGCGCGCAAGCAATCAGTCTCGCGGTACGAGGCTTCCTTATTTTCTTTTCTTTTTTTCTTTTTTCATTATCATTGTTGTTATTGTTATTACTATTATCATTAGTATTGTTACCACTAGGACTACCGTTATTATCGTTATATCGACAGGATAATTAATTACTGTGGCCACGAGTTCCTACATTGTTTATACATATATGGTACACACATATGGGCATGGGCATATATCATACAGTCTGTCGTAGGGATCGAGGATCCCTCTCGTGTTGATCATCTGGATCATCTGGATCATCTGGATCATCGCGACGCATTCCGTGCGACACGCTGTATGCGTATATGTATGTGCGGAGACGGAAGGTGTCGTATGTGGATGTGAGTTTATGAGAGAGATTCTGCGCGTGCGCGCGCGCGCACATGTGTATGCATATGTTGTTGTTATTATTATATATATATATATGTATGTATATAGATAAGTAGAAAAACTCTTAATAGTATTTTACGTGTCTTTTCTTTTTTATTAAATGCAAGTAATGAAATCGTATGTAAGTTAATTAATCGATTAAACGGTCTTATCAATGATTCATCTCTCACTAATCGAAATACGGGGCGTCAGTTAATTTTCATTTGTCGTCGCCGCTCTCGTAACGCGCTTCGAGACGCTTCTTTGTTTTTTGTTCTTTTTCTTTTTTTCACAATATATTTCTTCCCTCCTGCCTCCGTTCGCCTCGTTTTCGAATCTGCGCACTTTCGGTTTCAGGAATGTTTCTTTTTTTTGTGTCTCGAAAAAGGACATTAACGAGGGAATCACGTCGATGAAATATTTTTGTCTTCCTTTTAATTTTTGAGGTCCTGACTCCTAGAACCGCAAGTGCTAAATCTGCACGTATGTATAATATGTATATGCATATGTATATCATCATTACATTATAATTCCATATTATATATCTATATACTTTTACAGTAATCAATATTTATAATTTGTATAATTTTCATCGTTCTCGTCGATTTCGCATGCGCGCGTCTATAGTTTTCTTTATTCTCTCTCTCTCTCTCTCTCCCTCTCTCTCCTGGTTCCCCTTTATACAATATATTCATCGTATTCGCATGTACGTAGTATATGTATATGTACATACATGCTTTGGTGGTGGGTAAAATGGCGGAAGGCGAATGGGGATATAAGGATATTGGATCTTAGTACGTCGATCAATTTTACGTCATATCGTGTAATTCAATAATCTTGAAAAATCTGTATAATAATTCAGAATAATGAATTAAACTTGAATGTAATATTTTTTTTGTTTTTTTTTTTCTCGTTATCATTAGCAATATTAAGTAGTATTTTCTTTACGAGAGACAATAAACGTGGCGACGCAAAAAATGCACGGGAGCAGTTTTATTTATTGATAACTTCTCTTTTCTTCACCTTGATTATTATTTATAATGGCCGATCGCAGCGCGATCGAGCAACGGAGCGGCTGTTCGCGAAATCGCTCAACGTTTTTCAAGAGAAGTCAGTTAACGAGACCGAGAAGCCGTCCGATTCGAAAACTTATATACATACACGTATATGTACATAAATGAAAAGGAAAAAGCATCCGTCTTATCCGTCCCTTCGAAAGAAAAGAAGCTGAATGCAAATCAATGAGAGACAAAATAAAAGTAAATCTGTCATCTCTTCGCTCGACCGTCGCAACTTCGGTGCTCGATGACGCGCTGGACCTTTAAATATTTACTTTGCGAGTATGAATTCTCTCCTCGTGATATAAGAAAATGGCGACATGCTATGCAATTTTAATAATACGGTATAGAAACAGCTACATTTATCTTTTGCCTTTACCGATTGTTCACGTATGTGCTAAAAGTCCTTTTTGTTGTTTTCTTTCTTTTTTTTTTTCCGTTAATTCTTTCTCTTTGCTCCTTCGACACCTTTTTCTCTTCTCCATCTTTACATACGTTTTACAAGTATCGTTCGCATCGCGTTGCCACGTGGCCAATAATCTCTTTCGCACGCGCACACTTGGCTACGGCAATTATTATTACACTCTTAACGTTAATAATAATCGTAATTACCTACGAGAGTCTTTTTGTTTTGTCTTTTTTTTCATTAGACGTAAAGTGTTATTATTTATGTAAACTCGTCGTTCTCTTCAAGCATTTTCTCGATCACAATCTCTCTCGCTCTCTTTCTCTCTTTCTCTCCCCCTCCCCCCTCTCACTCTCTCTCTCTCTCTTTCATCCGTCTCTCACTTCGTACCGTTTAACTTTAATTAGTGTTTTAACGTTAGTTCATCGTTAAAGATCTTGGTCATCTGCTTGCAGTAAGTCTAAGTTAAGATTAAGGTTGGATTAATTTCTCATTGAACTCTGTATTCGTCCGGTCACTCGAGAATTCACTCATCCTCAGACTAGAAGCACTTTAAGTATTCGTCATCATTTTGCCAAAAGCGTTCTCTGCTGTTCCCTTTCGCTCTCTCTCACTCTCTCACTCTCTCACTCTCTCACTCTCCTCCCACACACGGACGTTCACTCTCGCACTCTTTCGCCTTTCATTCGTGCAATTCAATATTATTACAAACACATCGGGGTTACGTAATCGTGAATACGCGATAGCAGCGGAATCGATCCACGACGGGACGATACGTCGTCTTACTAAGATTCATTTTTTGGATTTATCACAGAAAAACATTGTAATAATATTTAATCTTAACCCCACAGACATTGCGCATTCGCCCTTCTCGACTTCCACGCGGCTGCTGCTCACTCGTTCCTCTCTTCCTCATTCGTTCGCGCGCGCTCGTTCTCTCCTTTCATTTCGACCGCAGACACCTTCTACTTGCACTCTCTCTCTCTCTCTCTCTCTCTCTCTCTCTTTAAATTTACTTTTAGCGACGTTACGCGACGTACGAAATACGATTGAGTTTTGTAAAGCACTTAAGGGAAGAAACCACACGCGACTTTTCGGATTAAACGTTACGAAAGCTCCCAGGGGGTCCTCGAGAACCGGAGAACTCTCTCTCTCTCTCTTTCTCTCTTTCTCTGTGTGTGTGTGTGTGTGTGAGTGTTTAAAGAGGGGGATATATATATATATATATGAATATGTATAGGGAAGTCCCACATGCTCTGATAACAGTTGATTACGAGTAGAGTGAGGAGGCAGGCAACAATGAATCGTGTCGACGTGAGAAATATCAAAATGAAAGAGTTTAAAGGGGACAAACGCAATGAAATAATTCGTAATTTCGTTGGCTGTTCGAAAAGACCCCCTGCATTGAATTACGGCCCGAAACAGAGCGAACACTTTCCCACTCTCCGAATGACTACTTCATTATTTATATTGTATTTGCAATTCGCACACATCTGGCCCACGCAAGCATTTAAATATTCAAAACTAACATCACTTATTGTTTTCCTTATCGTTTTTTCTTTTTTTTCTTTTTTTCTTCCACTTTTGATCATCTTCGTAATTATAATGATAACTGTGCTCTCCTTCGCCCACTCTCTCTCTCTCTCTCTCTCTCTCTCTCTCTCTTCATATTCCTTGCCTGATAGTTATATTTCCAGCAACTGTTGTTTGGATAATACACACATTATGTACAACGTTCAGACATTTATACTCTTGTCCAATTCACTTTTGTCTTTTAGATATTTTTTTTTTTTTCTTTTGCTTTAAACCCCATACGATTGGCAGTATATTTAACGTGTTAGTATGATTCCCGTTCGGAGATACACGCGAAACGATCGTATATTAACGTGGGCACTTGGACACTTGGACACTTGGACACTTGGACACTTGCACACTTGCACGTTTGGACATTTGCACATTTGCACATTTGCACATTTGCACATTTGCACATTTGCACTCGTCACGAAGAACTCAAATTCTCAAATAATTAATTATCTATTTCGTCTAATAAAACACGCACGTAGTGAAAATCTTACGCAGCCACGTGGTAGATATTATTTATTTCTTCATTAATTTAATGGTAATAGTAGCAGCAGTAGTAGTAGTAGTAGTAGGAGTAATAGTCGTAATAGTACTTTTTCTTCTTATTTCTTCTCATTGCAGAAGAGTAGTGGTAATGGTAGTGGTGGTGGTGTTGGTGGTGGTTGTGGTTGTGGTTGTGGTGGTAGCGGTACGTAGAGTAATCGTAATAGTGGGTATTTAGATAGAGTAGATTTTTCTTTTTTAGTAAAGTA
Organism: Calameuta idolon; assembly: GCA_030142285.1. Taxonomy (NCBI): domain Eukaryota; kingdom Metazoa; phylum Arthropoda; class Insecta; order Hymenoptera; family Cephidae; genus Calameuta; species Calameuta idolon. The sequence continues at coordinate 126,068 of JARQSV010000232.1, read as the reverse complement.
GTTATGGTAACAATAGCATAAGTAAATAGTAGAGATAGTAGAGATAGGTAGATAGGTAAGTAAGTAAGTAAGTAAGAGTAATTAATTAATTAATTAATTTATATGCAATATTATACAAGTGCGGAGAATTCGTGAACTAAAGCGCGTCGTCTCCCATTCGATTTCGTTTGTTCATTCTCTTTCGTTCGTTCACGTTTCGCAGCCTTCAATGCGATTCTTTCCCCAGAGATTGCGATTGCGTTGCGTTGGAGTTACGCAACGTCCTTTCGCCGCATCCTCGTTCTTCGCTTCCTCATGTCCATTTTGGCACGATCTCTCTTTCACCTATTCATTTTCTTTTTCCTCCCATGTTTCGGTCTCGCAAGACAATCGCATAATTCCCAGCACACGTGCGACCGATGACGAATCTACCGAGTGTCCACATTGACTTGTACGCGTGACGTGTCCATCGACCAGAGCCACGTCCTTCGTTATCGAGTCGTCCGCATTATTTCCTCGTTCGATTCCCTCGGAGCTTTTTTATTTTCTTTAATACATATACATATATATATATACATTAAACATTTTAATTTCCTCCCGCGCACGTCGCGCCGTTAGAATTAGATCAACCAATTTGGCTGTACACTTGTCAATCGCCGTAGCTGATTTCTTTCGCTTAGCTAAATTTCTTTATGTTCGCCCCCCCCCTAAAACTTGCATTTAGAGTGAATGAACGATGGGAGCGACGCGTCAACGACGGAACCAAAGAATCCCTGGATTGGCGATCGATGATCAACTCCGTGTCGCGTGGCTTCGTACGCGCTAAATTTCATACCTAATCGTAATTTGAAGATCATCCTCGCGTCTTCGCCAAGGATCATCCCTTATTTACTTTTTATTTCTATGGATACTCGCCGCGACGCCATCTTCTTATTTTACGATTTACGCGTTCCTGCGAAATTACCCTCCAGCAGAGCAGACCAGATTTTTTCCCTTCTTCCTTTTCATTCTTTGCCTCACGTTAGATTTCTCAGATCTCTACGCTTTCCGCTCGTTCGTTCGTCATGCTTCAATCTGTATTCGTGCCGTCGCGATTTCTTCGTCGTCGGCATAAAAGCAAACTGCAGTTTTCAGTTTTCTCGGTGTCCCAAGTTCGCTCGTGTAGGCGATTATTACGTTTGCTCTTGATATTCTTCGTCTTCGCTTAAAGTAATTTTTCTGGCTTTTTTCGGAAAATCGAACTGCGTTCAATGCGGAGACTCCTTGAAATCTTTTATTCCCGTTCAGCTTTTGCTTTCCTTATCTGGTTCACGATTATTTCTTACGTTCCTTCCAACTCTTATTCTCAGCCTCACGCACATTTATACATATACTTCAACATTCTCCCTCTCTCTCTCTCTCGTTTGACAATCACGCTCGCTCTTTCTCACTCACATGCACTTCAAATGCACTTGATGCACACTGCTCCTCTTGCAGCCTCTTTCTCTTTCGCACGTCATCACTCATCTCGCTCGTCCACTACGAGTTCTACAGGGTAATGTAGTTTAATAAGTGTAGTGAAAACGCGGCATTCGTTTCTACTGTGCAGAGTGAGGAGTGAATGCGCGCGCGAAGATCCTCCCGAGATGCGTCGAACGCATCCGACGCATCCGACGCATCCGACGCATCCGACGCATCCGACGCATCCGACGCATCCGAATCGCAGGACAAATGAATAATCGAAAGGGACCTCCGTGTCCAAGCGGCCTACCGACATCCTCGCGCGCAGCCATCAGCGCCACGAGTATTTCGTGGTGACGCGTCGGCTTCCCACTTGCGATTCTCAGTCGATTCGGCGCCTGCTTCGACAGTGGGACGTCGACTTGTCATTCGAGTCCTTCTTAGCACTTGGATTTTGACTTCCTTTATTTCCCCACTTCGCCTTTTTCCCCTCCCGGGCTGTCACGTCCGACTCCATTCGACAATCCGAGAACGCGTGTCGTCGCCTCTTCTCTTCGGTTAAGCAAAACGAAAAAAGAGACAAGAAGAAGACACCTAACTGCAAAAGGGTGCTGCACTGTGTTTGCGAAAAACTTCGAGCGTGACTCCCTTCGGCTCGTTGTCAGTCGCGACTTTGGTCTTATCAGAGACCGGAGCACGTGTGCACCACTTTTATTTTCAATTATTGACGCAAGCAGCCGCGTTTCCTTCGTTTCGCCGAAATCTTTTCGCGCGTAGATTCACGACCTCGAGTGCAACTATTTTCAAACGTAGGAGTTTTGTCGCAAGAAAATCGTATAAAAAGTGGATACCGATTCCGCCCGCAAGATCGGACATCTAACGAGGGGCAGATAAAAACCTGATAAACTCGAAGCTTTTCTTTTTTCTTTTTCTTTTTCTTTTTCTTTATAGGGCTTTTGCGTTTGAGCCTTTCTCGTAGTCACGCTCGTATGGATCTCGCAGTGTTTATCCCTTTCATAGTTTTTCTTCTTTCTAACTGTTATCCTGTACTCTATGGTGAAAGTTCGACACCCCCCCATTCACCAGAAATTTATTCTCTCTCTCTCTCTCTCTCTCTCTCAATCGTGCTCTCTCGCTCTCTCTCCCTATATATATATATATATTTCTTACACATGTATAATTAAATCCCTTTTTGCACTGGGGGGAGTGTACGTATATGTATATTCATCCGATCCACCCGACGGATCCTCTAATTCTGCTCCTTTCACTCCGAGGATTCCGAGGATCCTCGAGAGAGCCAATCGAAAGGGAGGATTATTCGCTTTCTCGGAACAGATCGTAGGTAGACATTTATCGGACGTGTCTTTGTCGCGCCGGTGCTGCCGCCGCACGATAATCAGTCGAGTGACCCCTTCCGGTCGTCCCGGTCGTCCCGATCGACGCGATCCCATTATTCGTTCGCTCGCTCGCTGACTCTCTTCTCTTCCTTCTTTCTCTATCTCTCTGTCAATCGCATTGTCGAAGCGCATCTCAAACCGACTGTTTCCGTTGGTGTGTGACGCAATGATAAGAAAAACCAAAAGAAATCTGACATATCAAAGTAAAACGACAGTAATACTATAAAGCAATACGATAAGCCCAAAGAGACCCGGAATTCGATAATCTGGTATTCACGCGCAAACCGAAAGACCCCGAGAAGCGTCTACTTCACCAGACCACCGTCCAGGGTCCCACTTTGGCTAGCACCAGTCGTCCTCGTCGCTGTCCGAGTGCCTCGACCTCGGCGTCCTCTGCTTCTGCTGCGACGGTTGCGACGGTTGCGGCGGTTGCGGCGGTTGCGGCTTGTAGCCGTTCGGCACGGGACTCGGCAGGAGTCGGCCGCCCCGTCCCATGGCCACCGCTTGCTCGAAACTGAGCGGGCAGTGGGCGACGGTGGGATTGGCCGCGGCCACGTGGCCTGCTGGCACGTGGGGCCCGGCCACGTGGGCCACGTGGGCCACGTGGGCCATGTGGGCCCCATGCGTGGGCGACGCGTTCAGTTTAGGAAAGTTTATGTTCGCCGGCTTGAGCTGCAGGGTGGAGGGCTTGTTCGGGGTCGGCGGAAGTCTACGCCCCTGGCCCCTCTTTGGCACCAGCACCGGGTAGCTGTGCTGATGGAGATGATGAGGTTGCGCCGGTTGCCTCCCGCCTACAGGACTCGGACTTCGCGATCGCTGCTCCAGACTCGTCGTACCGTAATGGCGACTGTGATCCATTCGGCGCACAGGACTCGGCGATCTAGCTGGACTGGTCGACGCGCTCCATGAACCTGACAAACCAGTTTTTCACTATTCCCACTTTGCGTCTTTCAAAATTTCGACTATTTTCTTTGATTTTGGCATTAGGACTACGACATTCGTTTCTTTTTTTCTACACTTGTTTAATTCATTTTGCACTCCCGTTCTATGGTCGGCTCGCAAGGTCAGTTCAACCTGGAGAACAATTGCGCATGGCGATAGCTGTCAGGAGATCATTTCTCAAAATGCAAACTGAACTCTCGACCTGACCATAGACAATGCTGATTACTCCGTTAATGTATTAGAATTTCAAGTTTTCGGTTGGGACAGCTACTGTATTACGTTTTCTATGCAATTATCGTGATACTCTATCGCAGTATCAATATGTTAGAGTATCACGATCATCCCAGCCGAACGACTGGAGAATAATTATACTCGAGCTCCATGATTTTACATCCTTTGATTCTTTAAATTGTCGTCCCATCGTTGCACGGGGATGCCTCTGTTTCAGACTGCTGCTCGGTATACAAATTCTCCATTACAAATTACTATAAAAAGCTACTTCGTGCCGGTAATCTAAAGGACAAAGAAAAAAGTGCACATAACGCTACTACTTTTCTTCAAGGAGGCCAATTTCGTTACTACTCATTTTCCACCCCTTTGCAATCGAGGAAACTTTGATAAACGCGAGGCTGAAAACTGGAGTCCTTGATTCGATACAAAAGAAAGGATACACATTACACCACATTACACACGATAGTCGAAATACTGTCAAACTACTAAAAACTAAGCTAAGGAAGACACATACAAAGGGGAAACGGAGTGACGGATCGTAATAAGGACTACGGTGCAACAGTCGCACAGAAGCTCAAGCAAAAGCTAAGAAGCTGGTCCAGTACGCAGCTCCGCGCTCGCACGTCACTGCTTAAACAATAAGTTGGTTCAAAGTCGGCACCGGAAGTGCAAATACGTCAAACACCAGCAGTCGACAGTTGGAAACGAATTTCAAAAGAATTCGGGTTCGGGTCCGAGAGGAAGATGAGAAAAGAAATGATGAATCTCGTGAATCTGGAGCAACGCGTTAATCGCAGCCTCCGTGTCGACTACCGGTCATAACGAAAGTGACTGTCGCGGTTACGCGTGCTGATCGTTTTTACGTGCAAAATAAAATAAAAATATTCTACTCGAGGAAATTCTTGGAGCAAAGAGTGACAAACGATTAGAGTCGTAGAATGTAAAAGACAGGAGACGCCTCGAGGAGATGATATCGAGACTCGTAAGATTTAAAAATGGTGCCAAGTTACACGTGGCCAACGCTCGGAGACAATCGAATCCTCAAAGTCAAGATCAAGTGCGTCTTGATAGTATTCCTCGATGAGGCAACGAAATCATGTAACATGGACTCTTCGTACAGAGAGAGAAAAAAAAAAACGTTAAGAGACAACGAGCAACCAGGTATTATATACAGTGTGTTAAATAAAAAAGAAAAAGACTGAAGCAGTGAAGAAGAAAGTAGCCGTACAGGAGTATAACTAAAGCGAACGTTAAGGAAATTCGTATAACGGTGTGATGTTAGTTAGTGATGTCGAAGAAGGAGCGAAAGCCGACACAAGTCATGAAGTCGAATTGCATGGGAATCAATGGGAGGATTTATTAAACGGTTTTCGTGAAAGAATTACCATCGTCGTAATAGTCGCAGTGCTCGTAATAGTCTGCGTTGCGCATAACAGAACAGAATCAAGAAACGTATTACATCGAGTCACACAGAGCCCTCTGCCTCTTGCCAATTCAAATATCAAAACCTTTCGCAGCACATTCACGGCTATTCACACTATTCACACTATTCACACTATTCACATATTTCTCGCGGCCCGTCGAGCCACGGAACTGCGAGCCTCCATCTCGAGTTGGCCGATTTTCCGAAAGGAACCGTCGCCAATTCGATCGGGAGGCGTCGCGTTCGCGCGGCGTCGACGAAGTCGAGTTCGTCTCTCTCGCTCTCGCTCACGCAGTCTCCTCGTCAGATTCGCTCGAGATGATACGACCTAATAATAGATTGATCGGACAAGCGGACTCACCCCGTATTCTGTGCCGATGATTGTACTGTGACATGTGTGAATGATGCGTGTGCCTCTGGATCTCGACCACGTTGCTCACCGTGTCGCTGAATCCTGGTCCGTCGTGATAAGGATGACCCTGATGATCGTATCTGTGTCTCCGTGGCGAAGGCGACCTCTGCGGAATCGGCGAATGCCTCCTGCGAAAGCGCCAGACAGTGATCGTTCGGTTTCGAAAGCTCCAGGTCGAAGATGCTCGAGTCGAGCGAGAGTGAAATTATCGGCCGGAGGGACTTTCGATCGACTTGCCTTAAGCTTGGAGAGCGAGAATGATGCCTTGGCGGATGAGCGACGGGATTATGCGGATGCAGCTTCTCGCCCGTTCGCGTCAGACTTTCGAGACTTCCGGCCCGCGAATCGCTAACCACCACGTCCTGCAGCTCCATCTAAATCAAACGCAACGAGTGAGCGACTCCGTTCTGGTCTCCTCAGCCTAACGCTTCTCTTCCTATTTCTTCATATCTTTATCTTGACTCTACTTTCTTTTTCTTTCGGACGAGCTCGCCGCGGCTCCGATTCTTTGGCGTCGACTTTTCTCTACATCCGGTCGAATCATCGCGCGTTCGTTACTGGACGACGCCTTTTGCCTCACATTATTTAGCTCGCGTCTTTCGAACCGTCACACGAACGGCAGCGGCGGCCATTTGCCCGAACCAAATGGACTTTGCCCTTTTCTCTTTGCCAAAAGAGGCGACCGACAGGGGCTGGAAATTTCGATCGGAAACGCATGACGCGGCGCGCAAAATGTCTCGACGGTTCGAACGACACGCGTCGCTTTGTCCACTCAGCGTGTAACCCAACAGTATCTGATCTGTCAAGATATCTATGAAATGGAAAGTATGGACAGTAGATATAAAATCAATCACATGCAGTAAATTCGACATGCACATGCGTTTGGCTATTGTATATATAGGTATAGTATGCGTATACTCCAATGTGTCCTCGACGATGCTAATGAGTCAATGACGATTTAACTAGCTCTGTAACGTTCGGGCACCCCGTACTTACCAGCCGTACAGGTTAAGAAACAACGTAAGAGGAAATATACGAAACCACTGGGAAGTCGTAGGTACAATAATTATAATATATACAGTGATAGTGGGGGTGGTGGTAGCAGTGGTGGCAGTAATAGTAGTGACAGTAGTAGGAGAAGGAGAAGAAGAAGGACAGGGAGGAGGAAGAGTAACGCTAGTAGTAGGATTGTTCATCGGTACTCTAAGATCTTGGGGATGATCGAAAACAGTAGCTAACGAAGAGGGTGGGACTATTTCTAATGACATCCTATTGTTCTAATCCCCCCCCCCCCCCCTTCTATCTCCTTATCATTCGAATTTACACCACTTGGGACTCGGTACTACGATTGCTCGACTCTTTCGAACGTTAGAATCATCCAGCGTTAACTCCATTATCAGGTGTAATAAACTATATGTATAAACACATATCGATCTCCAAAATCACGTATCGTGCTGAGGTCTTGACGATTGGGAAAATTAAAAAATTAAAACAATTGTAAAACATTACATCAAATTGGAGTTTTCGACCAGTTCGATCCACAAACGTAACTAATCTGCACTACGGTTTCTTGATTTCTATGTTGACAATCAGGAGACTAACGAAGAAAAAAGAAAGAAAAAAAAAAGAATGCTCTTCCAGGGAAACTGGCAACTGCAAGTATTTGGTAAATGGTCATTCACGAGATCTAACCACCGAATTCTACCTTCTCTAAGGGAACGTTTATACAGTGCGCATCTTTGTACGAAGATCTCTCTAGTAGGTGTGTGTCTGAAAGATAAGCTTCCTAAAGGTTATCATATTTCTATCGAGTCGACAAACGATCTAATGACAACTATAATAACACGCAACCAGTGACTCTCTAGTGCCTAAACACGCTTAGTGAACACGAGATAAACATTGCGATAAGAGTAGGCTCGACGATTATCAACCAAAGTGAGAGAAAGAAGTGAAATAAAGAGAAACTGAGTAAAACGTGAAACGGATGTAAAGTTGCTCGAAACGAGTTCAAAGACGAACGATCCTCGAGGCTTCGAAGAAGCCAAATCAAAATGGCAACTCTTTAATGTCTAACTGCTGTTGAAATTGTTCGTTGTCAGTTTTGGACCGAGTCGACACCTTGAGGTAACGGATTGAGGAGCGAGGTGCGTAGGTGTTCTGGTGTTGATAGTACGAGGGTGGTCGGTGATGATGATGGTGGTGGTCGTGATCGTGGTATTGATGATTGTCGGTATCGTAGTATTGGTGGTGGTGGTGGTGGTGGTGGTAGTGGTGGTAGTGGTCCTGGGAAGGCTCTGCCAGCAATGGCTCTAGCTCAGGGGCGCGTTCCTCGCCATTATCTACGAGTACAACCCCAGACCCACCCACTCCCTGGCTACTCTCTCCGCTGCTCCCTAGTTTATCGTACTGGCGGGAGACCATCCAGTTCACCTTTTTGTTCCTGAAATGCAGAAAAGCACAGAGACGTGGGTGTAGTATCCCAGGCAAACTCTCGATTGGACAGACTCACCAGTGTCAAGGCGGTAGGAGGTTTAATCGCGTACCTGATGCTACGTTGTCGCCTTTGCTCGGCGGCTGCCAGGGCCCCTAGGGCCCCCTCCTCCTCCTCGCGTGGCTCCCGGCGCTGATCACCAGCTTTGGTGTCAGTTGCCGGGCCTGGAGGCGGCTCCAGGCTGTTCGCCCTGCTCCCGTTCCCGTGGTTATTCCCACCTGTGTGGTTCACGCCGGCCATGTCCAACAGGCAGTTGAAGAAGGTCGAGTGCTGTGCCAATTTTTTAAACTCGAAGTCAGATTCGCACGCAGTTTTTGCGACCGCGAGAACTAAGCCTCGTCCACAGGCACATACAGGCTTTTTCATCGCGTTTGGATGCGGTGTGTTTTTTTTATTTTTTTTTTTTACAAATTTTCTTAAACGGTCTTTACTCCAACGTGCTAGGTGTCGTACGGGGTATGCACGAATCACGCTGTACCCGACACTGTGAGCCTTTGACATTAGCAAACTTCTTTTATCTTTATTTATCGAAACGGATGCTCGAGAAAACCATGCCAGAAAAAGTGTCGTGGTATTATGGTGCAGAGTGTTATTGAGAGAGATAAAATTATGTATATATATATATATATATATTATTCGAATGAATTTCTTTGATCTGGCGCCAATCTCGCGAGGCGACACTGCCAAATTGTCAACCGAACTTTTCTTAAACTCCGAACGATCTCGCGAGGTTAGTACCACAGATTTGATCTTTCGATAGAAGTTCGCAAAGGCATTACTTCGTATTTCTTTTTTTTCTTCAATAAATTTTGTTGTCATCAAGAGCGAACGAAGGAAGCAGAATCGGTCGATTTACAGGACGTTACCGTTACAAGAATACACGCGATTACCTTTGCGAGCGTTTCGTTCTAGAAAGCCTGTATATGTTTGTTAAGTCGGTATTGCGAGCGAGTTATTTATAAGACACGTGTCAATGTGGAGTAATGAAATTGTAAGTACGAACGAGACAAAATACTCATTAAAGATAATTAATATGGTTGTAAGACAATAATTAGTAAACATGCATCAACCGGCGAACCGCCAATGAACCGAGCGTTAATTATCCTGGCTCGATCGTCGAAATTGCTTTGCGCCTCGTGTGATCTGGGCTCTGCTGTCTACAGGGCCTTTCAAGTTGGTCTGCCTGGACGCGACAAGTAAGGCTCGTTCCATTGGCTTATACCTCGCAGCGTGTTACGTGAATGCCGACCAATTCTAGGAGACAAGATAAGAGTCAGCGAGATACGCAACAGGAATTACGAGTATTTCAAATCGCAAGCTGACAAAAGTACGATCAATAAGTTTAACGAATAAATGGACAATAAGACAAAAGAGCGTTCTTCTTCAACTGTACCTGGGACGCGCGTGCGCATGCGCGCGCGCACGCGCACACGGCAGGCTCGAATGGGCTAGTTTGAAATACGATCTGCAAAACGCATGCCTGGGAAGTGCTACCGAGTCAACTTGGGGACACTTTTAGTATTGGATTTTAAAAATGTATTCGCTGCGTCCACGAAATTCCAACGTCTCGCTCGGCCAACGCAATCGCGCTGGTCGGGCTGCTCGAAGAAATCCTGCAGATTCAGCCGATACTCCTGCCACCTGTACGGCTACTACTTTCGGCAGATTTTCCTTTCCGTTTTTCTTCAAGAAAAATTTGACGAAAATTGGTACCGATCGACAGTGGCGCAAGGTGCTTTTATCTCGTGTAATTTGATGCTTTCAAGATTTTGTTAATTCTCGTAAATGCGCATTAGCAGAACAATCAAAGAAAAACGTGGTCTAAGGTGTTCAAGACAAAAAGGAAGAAGAAGATGATACAAGCGACATTGGTAAATAGATGAACGGAGATTAGTTTAACTACTGCAACTCGCAAAAGACTCATCTATGTCAATCAAATCTTCTAAATCTTCTCTAAGCTACATTATACGTATTCTCATTTTATATATATATATATATGTATGTATATAGTCAAATACGTATATGTAGTTTAAATTAGCGAGCATTAAATATTGGCGAAAGAAGTAAATGCTGCTCGAGGAACGCACGATTAAAAGACACACTCGCCTTTTTCTTTTTTCATTTCCGCGATGGATTTTCCCGAGTGCCAATTGTTACTCCCGAGTGCAATTGTCACTTCGAATTACGAGCGTCTCGTAAGAACCGAAGCGAACCGCGCATGCGCTCTGGAGGCGCTATACTACTTGAGTGCCGATGAGAAATTCTTCTTTCAGCGGCCAATTTGGGTGGCCTCCCCGAAGGAAGGGAGGGAGAAAGAGAAGTCGGAGAAAATGTCAGGTCAGAGTTCACCGAGCGATTGTGAGTTCCTCAAGGCGCTAGCAAAGTGAACGATAAGAGAGACAGTGTCGTCAACGTTAAAAGTAAGGAGGAACAAAATGCGGCGAATGCACCTCGATTCTTAGCCGGAAGTCTCTAACGACAAGTAGGAGATCTAAGATCTGTCTAATGTTACCATCTCTGTACAAGTACGCAGCTTGTGGCATATCGGGTCGAAAGTGCTCTAGAGCTCTAGAAGTATGCAAGTCGTTAGAAGGTGTTTCTGGTGGCAACTGCAATAAAGTCCTACTGGAGGCAAAAGGCGAGGCAAAGGTACCAGTTACTACACGTAGCTTTGCTAGAGGCTATTTGTACCAGAGAGAGAGAGAGAGAGAGAGAGAGAGAGAGAGAGAGGCGGAAAAGGGAAAACGCGACTGCGATCGATTGTATCGACCCGCTAAAACGGGTTGCGGGTCGGCAGTTTCGTTAGACGCAAAAGACGCGTCTCCGTCGAGGCAGACTTCGACTTCTCTACTGAATGCGTCGACGCTAAAGAGGACTCCGTCTTGGCGTCACTATTTTTCACTAATTACGTGCGTGTCGCTGCCCAGACAATTAGATAACAGATGAGATAGCAACATTCTCCACGCAGCGACACGCACGTTCTACATTAAACTGCTTTTTACGAGACAACTAAAGTTCCGAACGTTTCAATTTTATATATCATTTGCTTTTTCTCCTTCTATTTGTTATCTTCGTATTCTGGTTCGCCCGACGTCGCGTGCGGCGAATAGATCGAAAGATGGGAGGGATTAAAGTTTGCGCCGATTCGACAGTCACAAGAAACATTAGGACGGACGAACAGAGAAAAGGGCTAATATGGCCGAAGACGCGATTTTTTTTTATTTTCTATTTTTTTTTTTTTTTTAAGTAGATCAAGCTCGCGCATTGCGCAAAATTTTGCAAAAATCCGATATAATCTTTTACGATGCTCTCTTAAGCTTGTATGCAAAATACGTGTCTACACGTATGTATGCACATGTATGTGCCAATTTCAGGGGAAAATCACTAGGAATACTGCTGTGCGCAGTAGACTCGTCAAAGTTTATCATGATATATAGAATTGAAAGATTTAGCTGTAATTATCTGGCTTTCAGTTTCGAAGGTGAAGGTGACTGAGGCTTTTTTCTTTTGGTTGGGCGACTAATGATCTAATAATCTAGTGATCTATTTGAGGAGGATTCTTTGAAATGCTCTAGAGGGAACTAGTGGAGGTGCCTAGAGAATATTTATAAAAATTGTCAGTGTCCATGTGCTCGTCTTTCGTAGGTAAATGTGCGCGTGTGTGTGTGTGGGTGTGTGCGTGTAGGTGGGTGTACGGAGATCCTATTGTTAAGCACGGCCACAGTGGTTCTCATTCGAACAGTTACCGAAGCGTGTCGATACCGATGTGGCAAACTCGAAATCTTCGAGTTTAGGTAAAAAAGACAATACTGTCGTGCAGCTCGGGCGAATACGCGCGAGAGAACAATGGTGGCCGCGCCGCTCTCGAAAGTGTCGGGATTCCAGTGAGAATGTGAAAAATATACATAACGTCGAACCAAAGTTTACTTGATTTGGTAGAAAATAAGGAAACCCAAATACAGACTGCATGCATAACGTATAGCGTTAAAAGAATAATGGTGAAAGAAATGCAAAGTTCCAAGTACTCTGGTGGTCGATCCAAATTATGCAGTAGCTTCATCCAACTGCTAGACTTTGACGGCCGTCTTCAAGATTGGGCCAAGACCAGAGTACCAGAGTACCAGACTACCAGAGTACCAGAGTACCAGAGTACCAGTGTACCAGTGTACCAGAGTACCAGACTACCAGAGCACCAGACTACCAGAGTACTTTGAACCCCGAGGAGGTGAATCGTGAGAAACAGAATTATCGTGAAAGACGTGAAAAGGGCAAGGAAAGCTATGAAAGAATCACCGGCTGAACTTACGATCGATTGGAAAATGAAAAAATTATATATAATTTCGAATCTCCCGCGGTTCTGCGTCGGTAACGATTCTTTCATACGGTTAGTATATTCTGTCATTGAGAACGAAGGGTGTTTTAAAATGAAGAAGCGAAGACAGACATAAAGTGAGATTATGAAAGAGGGTGTTAAGTAGGAGAGAAGTAAGAGAAAAAGTAAGTACTACCGCCTGGGCCGCAGGACTTTGCCCGGCATTATCGTTATCGATAAGATCGTTATCGTTCTGTAAAACAAAGAAAAAACACACAAAGAGATGATTGAGAGCTGCGTGAAGATCCTCTTGTCTGGGTAGTATATTTAAGTATAGAGTATAGTAAGACTAATCTATAAACTAGAATTATCTCCTTCAAAGTATAGATACACATATAAGGGACTATGTAGAGAGTGAACGCGACTATCGCCTAATTAAAGTCACCTACGATAATCCAATCAATAGATTTTCTAATCTCGGCAATTCCGAGTCGGCCAAATAATTTCCTCGAATCTTCGTAATTCAACGAGTTTTTCCTTCTATTGGCAAATTAAAACTTTTACCGAACAGGTGGATGGGACACAATCTATGCGTTATCAAATTTATCATTCAAGGACTGGACACATTTCGTCCCTATTTTCCTATACTTTGTAAGGTTGATCCTTCGGCACTGATAATCATTGTCAGTGATTACTTACTGTGCCACGTAGATAAGAACGAGGAATGATTTATCCCCGATTTCAATAAAGTCATTATCATTGCTCTTGACAAACTTTTGACCCAATTAATCATTTCTCGTTCTTGCGGTGCAATCAAAGTGAAGCCAGACTCCGATCGTGATTGGATTGGCGATCTTTGAAATAACCTGTTTAACCGCAGTGAATTTTGAAAAATCGTACATACAGACTCTCGCTCCACTTCGATGAGTTTCCATTGGATGGTTCGATCTAGATCGAATGGCATGTCGGTAATATTCGACAGATCAATCTCAGGGATTTGGGCTAATCTACGCTGATTGGTTGCACCAAAATCGAATCGATCAATCAATCAATAAGTCAAACAATTCCAGGATGGGTCACATCGAACTGCTTCTACGCACATCGAACGGACTATAGATCCTTTAACGTGATCAATGAACATTCGAGCTACTCTCGAATTTCGTTCGAACGATCGTTACGCTATCGTGATCTCGATTTGTGGTTCCAGGATCGGGTGGTCGACTTGTCCCGTTCGATTAGAATCGATCGGTAATTAATCTCGAGTTGTAAGAAAAATTAGAAAATTAAACGACCCGTCCATCGGAGCATAAATCGAGCGTGTAGTAATTCGCGCTTTCTTATGCATATAGTATATGTATCTATTTATGTATAGTCATGATATCAGGTACGCATGTACTCTTTGAAAGTGTCAGCACTACTCATTGTCAGCCACACAGGGAACTAATTGCAGAATTCTCGTGGGAATTGCGGAAAGTCAGGTCGGTTCCTCCGCGAATCCATTGCTAGACGCTTCTTCCATCAACGGTACTGCTTACTTCCATCAACGGTACTACCAGGTCGATCCCTGGAGAAACCAGAACCTGGCCTCTGCTATCCTCTACTGTGGGAATCTTTGGATTGACTTGAGGCTAAATATTCTCGTGACGTCATCGGCCGTCAAATTCCTACCGCGAAGAAGCCAACGACAAACATCCATTCGAACTCAACAGTTAACCGAACGTCTCGTCCCTCCATTTCCCCGACCGACGATTCTCCGTTCGTTTTCTATTTCGAACGAACGAAGGAAAGTCGATGGAGCGAGAGTTTCTACGCAGGAATCTCGTCCGACGAAATAAAAGATATTGAAAAAAAAATAAAGTAAAAAAAATAATTTCAATGGTCCCGGGTAACGAAATTTGGGCTGACTAATTTATCGCATTGTACGTAATATGATTAAGGACCGATCGATCCTTTCTGACACTCACCGGCGGCCCGGATGCTTCTATCTGACCAAACCTCGTTGTTCTCCAACTTTCGAGGATCAGCAACCCAGCGTATATCTTACCCACGGTCAAATTGTTTTTGTTCAAAACTGAAATCACGAGAAAATAATAGTGAGTAAGTAAAGATTTAATTACAATCAATAAGATGATTCTCCTCTCACCTTCGTTCCTTGGTATCAAAAGGTCCAGCATCTTCTTCGCCTGAAGCGGCCAAATATTTCTCACCGTGTCTCTCAACTCCTCGTCGGCCTGATCCATCTCATCGGCTGGAAGAAGAGTCGTTCAATGAAAACAACACGTGGCCAACCGATCGCTGCAAACGATTATGAAAAAAAGAAAGAAAAAAGAAAGCAACACGAGACGCCACCAACCAGATCGCATCTTGATGCTGAGGTTCTCGCGGATGAGCGCGAAGAGGGTGGTCGTGAAGTTGACCTTCCCGTCGGCGTCGACCGGCATGTTCATCCTGATGAGTTTCTTGTAAGCCAGCCTGTTGGGACACTTGTTGCCAAACCCCAATGGCGGATCCATATTCTTGAGCATGTCGTACATCTCCGTGTAGTGGATCTTCCCCGTGGCGTTGGGATCGTATTCCGCCCAGATCCTTACGAACTCGTCCAGGTGATGGGCGCCGAGGATCGACGAGTCGCGCGTGAGGTAGTCGAAGTTGTCCATGATGACCGCGACGAACAAGTTCAGCATGAGGAAGGAGCAGAAGAAAATGAAGGACACGAAGTACGCGTAGGCAAGGTTCGAGCCGCAGGAGTCCTGGTCCGGTTTTTGTACTTTGCTGTCGCACTGCCGACCCTTTATGCACGACAGCATGATGCTCGGCCACGCCTCGCCGGTCGCGCACCTGATCGGAAAACAATAGGGAGAGGCGTCAGTAGTCACACGAGAGGACCTTCCCTTCCGTAGCGCCTCTAGCGCCTCTAGCGCCTCTAGCTCCTCTAGCGCCTCTAGCTCCTCTATCCTTCCCTCCGAAGGCCTATTTATCTGTCAAGCGAGCTGCCGTTAGAAGCGTGGAATAGCCATTTCTTGCTACGGGACGCGCTCGAACGTCAAGCGCGTTCATACTTCAAGGACAAAACTTGCCAATGGATATTCCAGCTCGAAGCCACAAAAGGACCATCCCTCGTACAGGGTGTGCAACAACGAAAGCGCGGCTCCCAGCTTTGGGCCTCGTTTAACATCGTTCTACGAATATCTAAGGGTCAAACGCGTTATCCGCAACGAAGGTTCTACTGGGCGGTAGATACTGATAACTGATAAGGCTTTACTTGCTCAGTATCAAATATACAATAAATCAAGCTAAGTCCGCAAGTCACTGACTTTTATTTCTTTTCTCTTGCAACAACTGACGTGGCTACTACTCACAAAGAGAAACGGACCCCCGTGTCGTCTCGTGTTCTTCCCTTCGAGTCTTGTCTTTGTCTTTCTATCAAATACTTCGATGCAATGACTGCCTTTTAATTTCTATGCAGGACGTCTAGTCTTCTTGGACAAATTTAAATTCTAACATCATCAGACGGAGAAGCAATGAATTAGGAGGATCGATACCGAGCGGAATTTTGATAAATTTCATTGATCGTAAGGAACGATTAATTAATTAATTAAGTGATTCTCATTAGGCTCATTAAGAATGCACATTCGTGTCAGTCGGTCGACGAGACTCTCAAACGGAGGGGACTCTTCTGCGTGGCAAGCCATAAGAGGATGTCCCCCCTTAAAGTGAAGCGAATGTCGAACGACATCGCGTATGTTACGCAGATACGTACTCGTGTGTCTTTCGTGTCTAATTGCGTGATTTGGTGTTGTCTTTTTTTAGTCTCCATACGTCTGAGATTAATACTTACCGGAAGAGCAGCATCAGACCTTGAACGAAGCTCTGGAAATTGTTGTGACTGGTAATCGCGGACTCGGGTTCCAGTGCGATGTTACCGAAAACCTAACCGAAAAAAGAAACAGCCAAAAAAGCCACAGAGCGTTAAAGATGTCGTTTCCGAATTTTCAAAGTCTTCATTAATTGTTCTCACTGATTTGGTCTATTGAAACAGTCACGATATTCATTCTTAACCGACCAAAGAATGCGTGTGACCTTTCAAGCTTTCGACAGATTATCGTTTTTCTTATTCTTTTTTTTTCTTTTTTTTTTTCTTTTGTCTCTTACTGTTCTCATCCGATCCGAAGAAATATGTATTTCTCGTAAAAGCGTTCAGTTGGGAATTGCAGTTCCTCTTGCACAAGAGCGTACGTATCCGACGACTCATGAAATCGAAAGAAAGAAAAGGAAAGAGAAAGTGAACGAAGACACGGTAAAGAAAAGAAATAACGAAATCCTGCGCGCAGTCCTCCTCGCAAAATCAAATGGTAAAGGTACACCGGGCTAGCTCTAAGCAATAATTAGATATGCTGTGTCAGTCGTACATACCTACTCTAGTATATCTAAACACGTATGTACTCGCATATGCATATGTCGTAGAAGAAGGCACGCAAGTATTCGTTAGTTCAATAATGAAACCTCTAGAAAGAGGAAGCTCTGCAAAGGGCCGTAATAGAATATTCCTTCTTCAAAGGACCTCTCCCTCCCTCCCTCTCTCCCTCTCTCCCTCTCTCCCTCTCTCTCTCGCCCCGTCCATCTTCAACTCCATCGATGCCTCCGCGACTCTCTTTTACCTTTTACCTTTTACCTTTTACCTTCTATCTCTCGTATACTGAGGTATATATATATATATATACAGTGTACCGTAGAGACGTACATACGAGACTCCTTGACTTACTTTCACTAGATTCTAGCGATACACACTTATTACTGCTAGATGTATGATTTCTACGTGGTCGGCTCGTAAGTCCGATCGATACACGGTGTCCTCGAAAAAAGAGAACTAACCAACTTCCACCTCGAACTACAGTTCGCTCAGACCGCACGGACTCTTGTCCCACCCCTTTAGCACACAAGATACCCGGCGTACATCGAAAGTCCCTATTTTCGGGAGCACCGTGTACCTACGTTACTTTGGGTTACGATGAACGCGCTTTCTATACGCATCAAGCAGGAACGTTCTAAATTGCGGCGAAACAAGAACCAATAGTAGCACCATAAATAAAAGGCTAAAAGAGACGTCGAGCAGCTTACTTTTCTCTCGGGCATTCGTGCGTTCGGCTCCAACGCCTCTACCGTTTTATTCCAATAGGACGACGGATGTACTGACTGTGCTTCTTACAATTAGGCCAATCGATTGTCTCTGTGTTTACGTCATTCCCTTTCTCGCTATTTTTCTCTCATCTATTTTCACTTCGATCGGACAAAAGAATTTCACACTCATTCGCTCAGTCGCTCAGTCGCTCAGTCGCTCCTTACACACTCTCACTGATCGTCATTGATACGTCATTGATACGTCATTGATGCGTCTCGTGTCACGTGTCAGCATTACATCTCATAAAGTCATGACGCACAGGACTTGGCTGCTCGACTCACCGAAAGAGCAACATAAGACCGCCGAAGAAGGACTGAAAGTTGTTGTGATCATCGATATCCGTGCCCGGCACGTTCATCAAATTTCCAAAGACCTTAAATATCAAATGTTTGTGATCACTGGAGACGCCTGGGGACTCGCACACCACGTGTCTTTGGCTTGCCTGCCTAAATGCACACACTTTTTTTTTCACAGCTCCCTAAGTTCATTCATTAAAATTCCACGTTGCATTTAGCCGTTTCAACACTAGGTGGGTAGGTCGGAAACGAGAGTCTCGTTACTCGAGAATGAATAGCTCGATAGTCGAGTAGTTGAGCAGCTCAATAGCTCAATAGCTCAATAGCTCAATAGCTCAATAGCCCAATAGCTCGTGCCAATCTTCACGATTGCTGCTACACTACAACTGACAGTTGTTATCCACGTGTGTGCCGTGTATCTGGTTATCTATCGTACGGGATCGTTTCCATGAGATTTTATTTTGAAGATCAGCCTCCGCGGCCATCCTCCGAGGTATTCATTCCCGGACGGGATTCTTTCATCAGCCGTTCGATATTCCTGCTGCTGCATCGTGACTTTTTTTCTTTTTTTTTTTTCTTTCTACTAATTCTTTAATTAGATGGTGCACTTTGCGCGAGATTCAAGGAGGTTTTGACTTTGAGAAAAATGAAAATTAAAGTTAAACGCGATTGCTTAAGAATTAGTCACGCTCGTAGGATTGTCTCAGCCCCTAAGGGGGCAGACATATCGGAGGTAAGGTAAGGTAAGGTAAGGTAAGGTAAGGTAAGGTAAGGTAAGGTAAGTAGACGAAGGACTTTACGAGCGTGTCTAATGACTCCGCGCTTCAATTTCCAATGTCGAAGAAAGTCGAGCAACGTCGCGAATAAATTGGACCAAAGATGGCGAAGATTTGGGACTTGCGAGAGAACTGCTTCGTGCTCCGCGAATTTTCTCGATAATCTCTCGAAAGTGAAGATAATCAATGCGTACCTGCATTCCAATAATGGCGTAAATGAAGAAAAGCATGGCGATGAGTAGACATACGTAGGGCAGGGCCTGAAAATTGACAAGAGGATCGGATGTTAATCGACGATTTTAGGGTTCTCGAGAGTCTCGAGAGTTCGCTTTACCTTGAAAGACTGCACGAAGGTCCAGAGTAAAATTCTTATAGTGTAACCCTGCCGTAGAAGTTTAATTAGCCGGGCGGCACGAAACAGCCTGAGAAATCCGACATTGATGAAGTTCTCCTGCAAAGGGCAAAGGAAATTGCACTTAACGAAGGAGGCAGTTGAGTCCGTTTCCTTTGGTGAAATTTTGGACTTCACCCAGGCAACGCTTCGTCCCTCGCGAGTTCCGAAAATTCCCTCGGGCAATTTTCGAAAATCGCTGCAGGCTCTGCAGGGTTGCGTGTGCGAAGCTATAAAAATGAGCTACAGGACCCATAGCGAGTACACGTGTGCATTTGTATACTGGAAAACTGGAAAACTGGAAAACTTGACAACTGGAAAACTGGCAGCATTTGGTCGGCGCTGAATTATTTAAATGGAAGGACACGCGTGTTCGTGCGAGTGTCGCTGCGATGTGTACGAATCGGATAAAGCGACGTGACGGCTTTGTCCGTGTCAAAGTGTCAAAGTGTCAAAGTGTACTTGACAAGCTGGACGTCGGTTCGACTAATTAAAGTTAAAGTCTTCTGCGTAGCTGCGAGAAAAACTGTCACGGAGTAGAAAGTCTTCTCGTTCCTGGACGTTCCTCTTATTATCCCCTTTGATTAGCCTGTTTTCTGGATTTCCTTTTCTTTTTCTTCTCCAGAAATATTTCCGCGACTAAGATGAATAGAGTAAAATGAAGTGCAGTTTGCAGGCTCCTACTGTGTCGGACAGGAGGATAGTAGGTACAGCAAGTGACGAGGACGGTCTACGCGCAAACCGAGTCCGGCTCTACTGTTTCCCTTGATTCGCTCAAAAGAACAATTGACCAACTCGGAAATCCAAGGGGAAGCGACGTACTCGATGTAATTCGACGAGGGACTTACGTAGGAAGCTGCGACTAGCGGCAGATTGGCCGAAGGAGCTCAGGGAAGCGATCCGAATGTGTGATTGATCGACAAAGAACAATCAGTCGCAATCGGAAGAATCGATCCTTCGCCGGAAGTTTGCAAGTCGGACGAAGCTAAGAAAACGTCGCAAATAGTGCAATTCCGGCGCTTGGATGTATCGTATCTTGAGGAATTTCGGAAGTTTCTTAATAAAGCGAGCAGCTAGCGGCGCGACGGGACGCGCAAGCGTTGCGATTTACGATTTACGATTTACGATTTACGATCGATCACTGGCATTATTACAAATTGACACAAATTGACTGTACTCGTATACCAATGTGTATGCATGTACCTGCTCTTCCGATGAGCCTGGAGGCGCGAACCTTTGCTATGATATGAGTCAAGTGACGTTAGTGTGGATCATTATTATTATTTTTTTTTCAAGGACAAGGTATTGCTTCCGGAGCTATGTTCTGAAAGTTACTGCCAGTACCGAGAGCAGAGTCCGTGTCCTTACTGATCCTTACCCACCTACCCACCTACCCACCTACCCATCTCGGAGAGATGCAACTAATTTCGCAGTACTCTCAGTAACTTTCGGAACACACCCCAGGTCAATAATTGTGACTGTTCGACACTGAATAATCAATAAAGTTCATCCGAACCAGTTCTCGTTCGATCGCAACGAAATACATCGTCGCTGATTCGTGATAGTTATGAGCACTCGGCCCACGATCCGAGCAAATCTTATTGTTAGTTCGGAGGAACTTTGATAATTATAATATTTAACTGTTCCATGGTAAGAGCAAAAAATGATGCTTCACGTACCCCGAATTCAATGACCAGAGCGTCCACGATGCTACCGATGACCGTGATGAAGTCAAAGATGTTCCAGGGATCCTTGAAGAAGTTCTGCCCAAAGAAACGAAAGGTTAGAGAGTCTTCGTAGAGCATTTATATTTTTCTATCTCTCTTGGACGCTGCCGGGAGAAGCAGAAATCTCCAATTAGCCACTCGACGACTTTAACTCTTTCATTGTCATTCGAACGACATACTATATGCGTATATAAGGTGTCGCTAATGTAATGCATTTCAAATTCAGCAGTATCCAAGAGAGAGAGAGAGAGAGAGAGAGAGAGAGAGAGAGAGAGAGAGAGAGAGAGAGAGAGAGAGAGAGAGAGAGAG
>JARQSV010000232.1:89575-104663 GCA_030142285.1 Calameuta idolon | reverse complement strand
GAGAGAGAGAGAGAGAGAGAGAGAGAGAGAGAGAGAGAGAGAGAGAGAGAGAGAGAGAGAGAGAGAAAGAAAGAGAGTGAGTAAGTGAGTGAGAGTTAAAGACAGAGAAAGAAAGAAAGAGAAAGAGAGAGAGAGTGTGTGTATGTGTGTGTGTGAGAGAGAGAGAGCGCATGTACGAAATAATTAGTATGCCGTCTACTATCTCGTATTGAATAGTTAATTTTGAAAGCATGGCCGGTGATATTACGCAATGCGTGTAAGGTGCTTCGGTGTGAGTGAATGAGTGAGTGAGTGAGTGAGTGAGTGAGTGAGTGTGTGCGTGTGCGTGTGTGAGATTGCATTAGTATTGTACAGGCGTCCTAACTGGTGCGCGCGCGCGCGTGTTAATGACCAAGTAAGTAAGTAAGTAAGTATGTGTGTATGTGTGTATGTATGTGTGCATGTAAGTGTTTGTGCCCGCGTGTCTGTGTGTTACGAAAGTCAAGTCGATCGGTAAGAACAATAATCTCGGTATGGTGATCGACGATAAATCAAATGACGGGATCTTTCTAAAGATCTACGGGAGAGCATGCCGGTCGTTCACAGCAAGCATTTAGGAGAATCGTTAATCGCGGATCTAACCGAGGTTTCTCGATTACCCGTTACAGATCATTTATAAAAAGAAAAAGTAACGACGATCTCGGTACACGCAGAGAAAGAAAATGTTGCTGCACGTAAAATGAACGAAAGCAAAAACTGACGCGGAGGATCCGACGCCGCGTCGACTTTACCGTCGGGTCGACAGACCGTTAGACTTCGATCGGCGGAAACTCAAGTGCGATTTTCCTATGAGTTTAAATATTTAAAAATGAAAGACACAGAACGGTCGACGGCAATAAGACATTTGAATTCGTGATAAAAGACTCGAGCCGCGGCCGCGAGAGCTTCGCTTGCTCCGCCGCCGGCATTTCCTTCGTTAGCCGTGAGATTTCACCGACTTCACGTGGCGCACGGACATGCGGAGCAGCTGCGCGCGCATCGTCCGCCGGTTCCGGCGCTTCGCGACGCACAAATGAAAGTTAGTCAAAACGAGTAGGTGTAAAAGAGGTGAGTAATAGCTTGGCTGTACCTTGCATCCGAAGGCGATGAGTTTAAGGATGCACTCAACGAAGAAAAGTAGGGTGAAGATCAAGTTCATGGCGCCCAAGCTGTCCACTAGAACTGGCGGCGCTTCGTGATACTACAAAACACACCCAACACACAGACGTAACACCGATCGCTAACTCGAGGACTCTCGGTAACTATTGTCACCTATCGCCTATCCGATAGACAATATTCTAGTTGTTCCCTTATTCAATCGTACGAGAGACGACGACACAAGGGAGGGAAGGAAACGACGCTTCTCGATCGTCGCGCATGCGCACGCGACTACGGGCTGCGGCTCCCGCGTCGCGCCGCCATCTTGGAATCCACATGCCGATCGGCGCGCGTCGCGCTTCCTCGGGATGCAGATTCGCGGATGGACGGCAGGGGACGTGGGACGCGACGTGGGACGCGCGGATCAAGCCATTCCACTATAGGGGCTGTGGGCTGTGGGCTGTGGGCTGTGGTGGGCGGGGGGTGTTCTTCAGGGTGTCCAAGGTACGAAACAGCATTCTGAGACGGGATGATTTCTTACTCGGGACAATAGTTTACCAAAATATAAAGATACGTCATTCCTGGGAAATATTTTCTCCTTATCTTAACCTATCGCGTCTTATGGGAAAATTGCCATTTGCATTCTTGGCCTATCTAGCAAGTCTAACCAATCTCCATAGGGTACCAACGGCGTTTCTCTTTACTCTTTCATCTATTCTCTTGTACTTTTACACCGTAACGTGATTTCGTTCACGAGGTACGAGACACAATATTCGTAACGTAAGGTTGCATGCGGGACGTAGGATAAGAATTAAAAGAATTCATTAATCATTATAATCGGTGTAATCGGGTCTCATCGCCTCTATCATTCTCATAGTAATTAATCATCATCTTAATGGATCAGCCCATATGTACGCAGTCACTTGTGATATCAGCATGCGAGGATCGAAACGTGTGACATGCAGGTCCGTTTTACATGCAGACGAATGTATAGAGAGACAGAGAGACGAAACATGCAGGAAGAACATGGAGGCGTCGTGGGTCGTTTAGTTCACACGTAAAGTCAATGTGAAATCCAAGGAAGATCCGTAAGTCGGTGGGACAGCACGAAAGACGAAGAGAGAGAAGAAACAAAAAATGTATTACAGCAGAGAAGCCGCCCTCGTCCTTCTTCCTTTGGAAAACGAAAAGACCCAAAGGAAACGCAAAGCTTCGTTCGAGCCTTGGCAGAGCATCAATTCTTGTATACCTATAGGTACCTCCGTGTGTGCGTGTGTGCGTGTGTGTGTGCGTGTGGTCTGTCTCTGTGTGTCACCGTGTACGAGTGTGCGTGTATGCTTGTAGCGTAGGTGTAGGGACGAGTGTCCTAATTACCTTCGAATACCGAGCAGCAACGGGAGGAGGAGGAGGAGGAGGAGGAGAAAAAGAAAAAAAAAAGAAATAGACTAGAGAGGAAAATATGCACGGTATTCGAAGAAGTAACGTATCGATGGCGCAGTACGATCGAATTTTCATTGAGCATGTGTATCCGCAATTAGGATCAATCGTGGTGAAACTGATGATAAATTGTTTGTCTGTAGGCAAACGCACTAGACGTTCACTAATAAGCGAGACTTACCAGTCTTCAAGGAATCGCATTCCGTGGCGTCTCCTGCTTTGACAAAACGGCAAATCGGAAGAGCCAAATTGGCCAAATCGAAAGAGTCGCAAGTGCAGCCGCCTCTCAGGATCTCAGGAGAAGCCACGGAACGACGTTAGTCGGGAGCTTCCTGGGCTCGCATGGCGCCTGGCGCCTGGCGCCGCCGCAGGGCAAAGACGTCGGGGACCTTTTTTGGGGAGCTTACCCTGAAGCCAAAAGCGGCGATCTTCAGAGTGCACTCGATGGTGAACATCCCGGTGAAGCATATGTTCATGTACTTCAGTATATTCTTGTGCAGCTCGCTCTGCCGGTGGTACTGCAATGCACACACTGACAAACACACGGCCCACAGAAACAGAGAGAGAGAGAGAGACGGAGAGAGAGAAACGGAGAAACAGAGAGATTGGGAGAGAATACGATACTGGTCACTTCTAGGCCGGACTGCCTCTAAGAAGAATATTCTACGGAAAGAGAGAAATAGAGTGTGTGAGAGAGAGGGGGAGGGGAGGGAGGGGCAGAAAAGACAACCGGGCCGACCATGTCGACCGCTCAATTGACAGCAGTTGGAAGTACAAAGTGAAAGCACGTCAGGCACATCGGATGAAATTTGCAATTAACATTTTGAACTTCTAGGCAGAATTTAAGGTTCAAGAGTAAACACTGAATTGAGATGAAATTTTGTCATTTCATCTTCTAGAATTTTGTCCTCGAAAAGTCTTCATTGATATTTTAAGTATGATAAAAATTTCTTTCTCATCTTTAAAGACTTTGCCACCAGCGACATTGATATAGAAGTAATTTTAGGGTTTGAAAGTAATATATTCTACGAGTATAGCAATTATATAAATTGGTGACAAGAGAGAGAGGAGAGAGAGAGAGAGAAAGAGTGAGTGAGTTTGTCATTGGGCTACGTAATGTATACTACATCTATATGTATACTGATATGCAGAGAGGCTGTATGGTGTTGCAGAAGACTTTCGTTAGCGCCAAAGTGACAAGTGGGCATCGTCTCGTGTCTTGCACTATGCAATATTAATACGGGCGGCATTAAGGTGGATTTCGAGGGAAACGTGGACCGTAAGACAAACAGGACGACGATGGACAGCAAAGTGGCGCTTAGCGACAGTGGCCTCTCGAGCTTCGACAATTACGGGGAAACCGCGTGGCTTCTCTCCTTTCGAAAGACTGACGAAGGAGACGCCCAGACGCGTCTCTTGCCCGAAATCGCACTCACGCGCATGTTTCTCCGTAATTGTGCGAAAGAAAAGTAGCGACATCGTGAAACGATAAACAGATTAAAAGGTAAAGGAAAGAGAAAGAAAAAGATAAAAGCTCTCTCTCGAGAATGCACGAGTACAGAAGACGCCTCAAACCATAAGAAACGAAAAATTCATTTCATTGAATTCTAAAGGATCGAACGGGAGGGAGGGAGGGTGGGAGGGGAGGGAGGAGACACCAGGAACGCGTCGATGGATCTTTCGATTCTTCTTTTTCTCTTGGTCGATATTTCCCTCTCGACGGTGTTTATCGTCTCGAAGGAACCCGCCGTGCAAGACAACACCGCTTTCGCACATACAGTCAAAGTGTTGCTTTAATAATCTCATCATTTCAGCCAGCATGCGACACGTATTCTTGTAGAGACGCGAGAGAGCGAATCGAGGGTCCATCTGCGGTTGCCGATCGCCTATCAGGAACGCCGAATACCTGAGGTCAAAGGAAAGAGATCGCGGCACGATAAGGTCAAGGTCAACATTCGACATCTCCACCTGGCGGAGGAATTCGAACAAAGTTGAGCAGGTAGCGCGAGTTGTCGTTCAATTCCACAAACTGATCGGTCTCTCGATTCGCTCTCGTTTGTCATTGAAATATCAGTGCAGTGCTCGAGCAAGAGAACATCGTCAGTGAGTGTGCGAGTAAGTAGCAAGTAGTAAGTAGCAAGTAGCAAGTAGTATCTTAGAGGCAACTGCGCAGCATTCAGGCAACGTTCGCCGAAAAACAGAGAACTCGTGACGTCGCAAGGAAACACGGGACTCGTACGCGTGACGCGGCGCACATGTGCACAGGTCGGCCAAGGAAAACAAGAGGCAATCGGAGAAATCACGTGAGGCGTTTCTCAGAGTTTCGCGTGAAGCTGCGTTGGCGGCCGAATCCGCCCAGAGGTCTCGCCAGTTTGACGATTCGGTCTGCGATGGAAACTGACAGTGAGTCGAACTGCGAGGGAATACTGCACACAGCGAGACTGCAGGGATCCAAGGATATTCTCAATTCTATGGCACTTGGACTCTCGATCCTTTGGGAACTTTGACAGATTTGCCAACTTTATAAAATTATAATTACAGTGCCAATTAATCGCGCGAGTCGAGAAATCCTATTGCGTCGCGCGTCACCCCGTTGCTTCGTCTACTGGATAAATTGTCTCCTTTATTTATTATCTTCCTTTTGTTTTTATGGAAACGCGCCCTGTGCATTATTCCCACCCAGTTGGATTGTGGATTTCTCCTCTAAGAGTCCTGATCGCAGTGTCGTGGGATTCACAGGTACGATCCAAGAGGTACGATCCGCTGCTTTTAAAAGATCTACGATCAAGCGAGGACACGATGCTCGCCATGCAACCTCTATCGAGAGAGACGATTGAGAAAGAAAATGCCAGAGAGAGAGAGAGAGAGAGAAAATACGGACAGAGAAAGTAAGACAGAAGGAAAACGAGAGACAGAGGCGGGGGAAGGGGAAAGAAGGGATAGATAGAGATAGAAGGGAGGGAGAGGGGGGGGGGGGGGTAGAAGGGCAGTAAGAGACGCAATGTGACAGAGAAACGTGAAACTTAGAGAATATCAAAAAAAAAAGATTCGAGTCGACTGTACGAGACTAAAGTTGCTAAAAGCTGAAAGAAGATTAATTCTTCGTTCTCTTTCTTCTCCTCTACATTTTTTCAAGACAAGCAAATTCAGAGCCAGACGGACACCGTATGAAGGAAGGAATCTCAGGTGCATCGCCGTAATGACGCGTGGGAGATGAGTCCTTTGTTAGATCGGAGGAGTTGGTCCGCTTACAGGAGCGGACGAGAGGCTGCCCAATTACGGGCAATTAAGTGGACGTTCGATCACACATTATGAGAGAATCTTTTTTTCAAAATTTCCAACTACGATTGAACATGAAAATTGATGTCTTGATAAAATTGGAGAGGCGCCTATGAATAGAGAGAAGTTAATAAATATACAGATACAGGTTACATGTGGTGTACAGCGGGTGTGTAGAATATTAAAAGTGGCTATTTGTGTATCGACGAAAATAGACACGAATGACAATTACACAAGGAAACACATAATTTGGCAGGCAAAATGCAACGAAATTCTCGTACGACTGGATTGTCCGTAGACAAACGCTCAACGGCATATTGCATCGATAATCGCTATTGGCTTCTTCTCCTTCCGAATTTCACGTTGCTAGGCAAAGCTGCTTGTCGATTGGTTAAAATTGCCAAAACGAGAGTTATAGATCGTGTGAGAGGAGCTGAGAAGAAGTAGAGAGGAATCAAGGGAGAGGAAAGGGGAAAGAAAAATTAAACTGAAGGAATTTAGAAAATGACGCGTAAGGGAGCACGTATCGACTAATGGGGGCTATAGTGAATTGAACGGGGGGGGGGGGGGGGGGGGGGGGGGCCCAAAAAAACACCCCCCCCCCCCCCCCCCCCCCCCCCCCCCCCCCCCCCGTGGAGCGAAAAAACCCAGACACATGTCGTATGGGAATTGGAAAAAGGAAACATCAACGGAAAAAAAAAAAGAAAAAAGAAATGAAAAGAAAAAAAGAAAAAAGAAAAATCAAAAGAAATTGAAAGCGCCTACAGAACGCCGCAGTGTCGATTCTCCTTGAAATCTCTCTTTGACAGTTTGCGGATCGTAGAAGAGGGGAATTAACGTGACCGAGGAGAATCGTTAAGCGATAAAAGAAAAAGATCTATTAATCATTGATCGATCTTGAGTAGGTTTCGGTATCGTGTATCGAATGCTTACCTTCATCATGAGCAGAAGTGTATTAAGAACGATGAGGATCATGATGAAGTACTCGAATGGCGTCGACACTACTATCCTCCAGATCTTGTACTTTACGCTGTTTCTTTTATTGGGCATGTACCTCTCTAAAGGTCTGGCTTGTATGGTAAAGTCTATACACGATTTCTGTAAACAAAAGTATATTAGAAACAGCAAGGTGGAAGATAAAAAGTGAAAAAGTGAAAAAGTATCGAGGATCAAGGATCCTCGACAATAGCGTTACCTGGTTCTTGTCGATTTCGCCATCTTGCAACTCCGCCTCGCCCTGCTCCTGGAAAGTGATGATGATCAAGGCCACGAAGATGTTCACGAAGAAGAAGGGAAAGACGACGAAGTAGACTATGTAGAATATCGACATTTCGATACGAAAATTCCGTATGGGACCCTTATTCTCGTAAGTCGCCGCCATTGAGTTTTGTAGAACTTGCGGCCATCCCTCGCCAGTCTGCACGGCGAACAGCGTGAGCATCGCCGCCATTACGTTGTCGTAATGAAAGGATTGCGACAGCCATTCCCGTTTCTTCTGCGTGGGCAACAGTGCACCGTCCTCGAATACGAAATATTGACCCCTAGAGAAACAACAAGAGGTTATCCCGTTAGTAACTGTTATAACCTGCCGGAATCGATGGTTTCCGGAAATCAGGATTATTTGCCGGCGCGTCCCCGTCGAAAGGGGGTGGGAGACCTGCTCTGGTCATCCACGTTATCAGAATGCAACATGTCTACTCACTGACACTCGTTGGACGTGTACTTGCTCTCGTCGGTGCAGAAGAAGAACTTCCCGTTGAAGAGTTGAACCGCTATCACAGCGAAAATGAATTGGAATAATATGTACACTATGAGAATGTTTATGACGTTTTTCAAACTGTTCACGACACAGTCGAACACTGCCTTGAGCTTCGGTACTCGTTTAATAGTCTTGAGGGGCCTTAGGACCCTCAACACTCTCAATGACTTGATCGTCGAGAGATTCTGTCCTGCGGAACTGCCTGTCATGTCGAAGGCGAACGAGACGGCGGCGCAAATTACCACCACGGCGTCCATAATGTTCCAGAACTCGCGCAGGTACGAGCCCGGATGAAGTATTATGCCCAGATCGATGATCTTCAGGATCATTTCGACGGTGAAGACCCCGGTGAAGGCATAGTCGAAGTAATTCAGGACCGTGTTCCTGCTTGAGTACTCGTCGACCGGATCCTCCGCGGCCAGTGCGATACTCGACAACGAGATCACCACCATGATGAAGAAGTCGAAGTACCTCAGATTTACGACCCAATGAGCGCCTCTCCTTATGCTGCGAATTTATTTAATTTACTTATTATCCCTTGTCGGAGGACTGACAGTGTTCCCATCCTCCCCCCTTGACAGCAAGAAAAGACTTACGGATTCGTGGGGGACAGTATAAACATGGAGGAGTATGGCAGCATTGGTTTTGGTCCCGTGTCTTCGTCATCGTCCTGCTTCTTCTCTTCGGACGCCTGCTTACCGCCCTTTCCACCTTTACTGTAAAACGACAGAGATTTTTGCACATTGCACCCGATTTTGCACCCGATGCACACCTCCCTCCTTGTCTCTTAAATTGGCTAGATAACGGGCAAGGTGATAACAGGTGGTGACTCACAAATTTTGCGTTGGACTTGGCGGGCAAATTTCGACCTTTGGAGGACTACCGTCACTGGTCATCTGCAGAGCTCCCATTTCCTTCTCGAGCTCCTGCATCTGTCGGTCCTTGTCCTCCTCCTCCTGTTCCTCCTCAGCGGCGGTCAGCTCCTGAGCATTGGCCAGATTGTCGACGGCGATAGCCAAGAAGACGTTCAGCAGCGTGTAATTCCCGAAGAGTACTAAGACTATAAAGTAGAGCGAATAAACCATGCCCTTCTTGTGGCCACCCTGAGATTCGATGCCCTGGTACATCACCTCGTTCCAGTCTTCACCGGTCAGAATCTATTAAACCAAAACAACATTACACAATAGCCTCCCAGTCTCGTCAGCAGGCAGCCCTGGAGCTCCCAAGCGCTACATTCGGGAAGACTTAGCTCATCAGGAAAGGCCAAGTAACGCGACTCTCTTTCCATCCGGAATTTAAATCTCAAAACGATCCTAAGCTAGCTTCCGGACTCTGATCAAGAAAGAAATTGGCAATTAGAAAGTAGCTGTACTTACTTGGAAGACAGTGAGCAACGCGATGGGAAAAGTGTTGAAGTTGGTGGGAGGCGTGCCATCGGGAAAGTTGAACTGACCACCGAAAAGCTGCATACCGAGTAGAGCGAATATGAGGATGAAGAGGAAGAGCAGGAATAGAAGGGAGATGATGCTGCGCATTGAGTTCAGCAGGGAGATCACGAGGTTCCTCAAGCTGGACCAATATTTGGTAACTTTGAATATCCTGAGGAGTCGAAGGGCACGTAGGACGGAGAGACCGAACGAGCCGGACTTCACTGCCGACCAGATCACCTCGAAGATCGAGCCGGAAATGACGACGCAGTCGAACCGATTGAAGCTCGACTCGAAGTAGATGCGTGGCCCAAGGGCGTACATCTTTATGAACATCTCCATCATGAAGAGTCCCAGGAACACGAACTCTGCGTAATCTGTGGAACGCACAAAGAAGTTAGCGTGGAGGAGAGTAAGTGGCGGGTATCCCGATGGGTCTGAATGAGACGTTTAAAAAGTGTCCCGTGTACTCACAGAGAAAGGCGGTCAGCCATTCCGGCTGGTTGTAATGCTCGACCGCTACGCAGATGGTGTTGAAGAACACAAGAACGATGACGAACCAGTAGAACCACTGGGTCTTCACCGTGTGACGTATCCAGAACCTAAATCTCTTCTCGGCACGCCAGAACTGCTGGCAGGCACCCTTGTTCTTGACTTTAGTCTTGAGGTAGGAAGCTCTCGAGAACCCTACAAAGAACACGCACCGATTTCAGTGAATGCGAGCACGGGATGCAACTGACCGAGCGCAACGAAGGAATCGTTTGCCAATCACCTCGTCGACACGTTGTCCTGCTCTTTCGGATAAATCGCAGGATCACGATAGAATCGCGCGTCATCGATCCGCAAATTCGAAAACCATAATTCGACATTTATCCTTCGCAAGGTTAACAAGATATTTTCACAAGCAGTTTATTTGAATGACAGGTTTTCAAAGTGTTCCAACGATTCCTCCTAGTACCTTTTTTTTTTCTTCGGACAATACGAGTCTATTCTATATGGGTATGTGATATTTATTTTATGGAACTCTCTACAAGCGGGTATCACACTATACGGACTAGCAAATCGTATTACTATGTACGTTACGCTGTGAAATAGGCCGCGCCAGTAGTTTTCGAGGCGCTTCGACTCTCGCAAGGTCTATGATCTATGATCTATGATCTATGATCTATGATCTATGGGGTGTCGTGGGTTCTTCAAAGTGGTCAGGGTGTTCAGAGGGGCAGGTTTTACGGGAGATGTGTATGTAGAAATATATGCTGTATATAACTGTGTAGTAACAATAGTAAAATAATAATAATATATGCCTCTACTTTATAAAAAAATGAAACTGATGAAAAACTAAAGGTACTACTTGAGAACTGGCTGTGCTAGCTAATAGACATTGGCTTTCAACTAAGATACATGGAATAATCAGCGCTCCATCGCCATCGGGCATACCTAAATAAACGACAGATACAAGAGGCGCGGGATGCTCGCTCAATGACGAATCAGACCAACTGGGCAAACTGGGCAAACTGGGCAAACTGGACAGAGCAAACGAAAAGAGCCGAGAATCCCGCGTCTTAAAGAAATATATATATATATATAGTCACAGCAGCCAACAGAAGCAACAAGATACCTAGGAATCAAATGAAAATTAGTATATAATGGAAATGTCTTGCTGCAGTCTCGGCATGTTTCAAATGTATACGTATAAATACACATAGGTCAGTCAAATTAATTCGGCAAACCAATGGAATCCGTACGAGCTTCGATGACTGTACCGATGCGTGTCAATATATATTGTATATGTGTGTATATAGATGAGAATGAACGCATCGCGTGATATGCCGTTTTCATGGTTATTTTCAAAATCATTATCGCCCTTCCCTCCCTCTCTCTCCCACTCTCCCTCTCTCTCTCTCTCTCGTGTCATTTTAAATGTCTCCGCTGACTGACGATGGTGCATCATCGCGCATCGGGACGCGTGTGGACAGTTGGACGATTGGACGATTGGACGATTGGACGATTGGACGATTGGACGATTGGATTCTGGAATACTCGTATTCTCGTAGGTCCATCGGCTTCCCACGCTCAGCAATAAATTAGAAGAAACCAAGTATCTAGCTAGGCGAGGCTGCCAACTCTGCGTTCAACGATACTCGATGCTTTGATGGTTCGACAGCAGTGGCCACGTGTCACCGTTACGGCACACAATATCAAGTACAGATATTCTGTGCGCCACTCTTTATCTCTATTTCAATACGATAGATACGATAGATACGATAGATACGAAAGATAGGATAGATGCGATAGATGCGATAGATGCGATAGATACGACAGACACGCATATTTACTGGCACAATACGTAATACCTCCAACGAGTAAGACAAAGAGTTACGTCCAAAGATATATGCGCACTCTACATATATCTAGATATTTTCATATTCTTATGCATTCGTGGTTTGTAGTTACCTTTCAGTTTTTTCTTAGGCACTGAAACAAGAGGAGCATCTGATAGCGTGTGTTTAGAATGTTCATCGACAAGATTGGAGGGTTGGGCTTCGCTTACGTAGGACGCGTGTCTCGTGGCAGCGAGATGAAGATGCACTTTGGGGGGGGCGGATGGGGGGGGGGGGGCAAATTTCAATTTCTGTTTTCTGCTTTTCGCTTCTTACGATCAGACTGAGCTAAAGATCCTGACGCAATCCTCTCGAGGAGTCGCCATCGCTTCGATTTAGCCAAAGTAGATGCAGGTGAGTCGGACTCACCTGCACTCCGCTACTTCCTTATCAGTCTTATCGCTCATCTCTTTTCTAATAATCTTCGCGACGAGAGAGAAGGCGATGTCGACTACCTCGGCGTTCCTGGCTACGATCTGTGCGGAGCTGCCGGAGCCAATCGTCCTCTCGATAACTCGAGGACTCGATGATCGAGGGACTGGGGGGTGGGGTGGGGGGGGTGGCAATCTTCAAAGAGAATCTTTGCAATCCTCGCGTGTCAATACGGAGGACGCGGAGGACGCGGAGGACGCGGAGGAATCAGGCAAAAGAAAGTTGAACGCGCCGAAGGGTTGAGGAAAAATACAACTCACCATCGTCAGGGTCGTCCTCCCCCTCCTCCTCCTCCGTGTCGGTGCTTTTGCTCTTTCCGAGATTTTTCAATTTTTTTTTCTTCGCCGCCGCTCTTCTCCTCGCTGTTCGAGCAGGGAGAAAATAAGAAAATTAGCGAACTGATTGCGCGACGTCACATTCATTCGGAATTATCGTTACCTTCTATTATGTGCATCTTCTCCTCCTCCGTCGTTCGCTCTTCGGCAAGTATGACTTCCTCTGTAAGAAGAAAATGAAGGGACGTTAAACGAGTGCGAAGCGAAGCGAAGAGGCTGCGCAAGAAGCAGCCTCCCTCGTTTCTGCTCGTTAAGACCCATTTTCAAAATTACTCCCACCCGTAAGGTAATTCTAGCAATTCTAGCAATTTTAGCAATTTTAGGAATTTTAGCAAATTTAGCAACTTTGGGAATCCGCAACGCGTAGGTGCGCGATGCGTCGCTACGCTGAGACTCGGTTGAGCTGAAATGCTGGCTAACCTGCTTTGCAGATCCAAGCGACGTAGCCGTTGAGCTCTCGCTCGAGCTGCTGCTGCCTCCTCAGCTTGAGGAAAGTCTGCCGATTCTCCACTTTTTCTCTCTCCTTCGCAAACTCTCTACAAGCGTTACACAAGAGATGATACAGGAATGGCCAGTGGCTCTAATTAATGAAGTGTTGGTGGCAGGGAGTCTGGGTGGGTCACCCTCTTAACAGATTACAATAGCGATTAGGGGATGTGCGCGCGAATCGCGAGAGCGACTTCTTATCGACAATGTCGATCGAGTCTTTGGCTTGTCTCTACTGTCTTACAGGAACAGAGGAACAGAGGAACACGGGGAGCGAGGGGGGAGGGAACCGAAGCTCTATCAAATATCTTCCTGCAATAATCCTGGCAGCGATTCTGGCAGCTTTACGTGTTTCCGTCTATTCGCGTCTACTGGTCTACGGTACCCGGATGCTGCAGCGATGGGATCATCCGACATTACAGAACCAAAGGTCTCTACCGTGTAGAACATTAATTTAAAACCTGCTTGCGTGATCCATTTTAAGTAGGAACTGAACGCGCTGGTGAAGAGACGCTTTCTTTTGGCTTTCCGATAGGCTGCGCGTCTTTCCACGCGTGTTCGCTCATTTGAAAATTCCCTGACGGCAAAGAGAAAGTTTCGGATAAGCGTCGCGGCGTCTCTCGCGCCGCGAGTTCCTCGCAGCCTGTCTCTGGATCTGAGCTGGTCAAGGATCGAAGGGTCGAAGGATCGAGGGATCGTGTCTTTTAGAATGACTTTTCGATTCGACTCCTCAAAGTTTCTCATTGCTCTGATCCGTTGGGTTAGGTTAGGAAGGGTGGGTGGGTGGGTGGGTACGTAGGTCGCCTCGTCGGTTTGCACAAGGAGACATCTGTCGGGTTTTAATCGTAATGGCGCGAGGGAGGACCTTCCCTTCGAATGACTTACCCGCTCAAGACACCCAGAACTAAGTTCAGCATGAAGAAAGAGCCGAGGACAATCAATGGTATAAAGTAAATCCAGTTGTAGGTGCTGCCGAGAGCGTCGTTCGTCTGGAAAATTTAAAGAAATCAAACTCCACGTGTCACCGCGCTCGCTCAACGCTGCAGCTAAGACTTTTTTGAAAGCGATCGACGCTTCCACGACAATTATCATTATCATTGTTAATTGTCGTAGCCAATCAGCGACATCGATCGAGACTCGAATAACTTTCGTCAGACCCCCAATCAAAGGTGCGTACAGCGTGACACATAGACACACAGAAATATCACAGGTAATTTTGAAAAACAATGCCAACAGCGATCTCATTGCCTTAGCCTGAATTCTCAATCGGCGTAGCTCACAGAAAGCACCAAGGATGCTGGGGCTGCCTGCTTCCGGAGGTTCCGGAGGCTCGATCAGGAAGAGCCCAGGAGCGGTTGCGCGGTAGGCGCGCGCTCGAATGCTTTTAACATTCCACTTGGAGCATTAGGAATAACGATAAAATGGCCGCCAGCATTCTCGTCCGTGCGTGGTAGGAGGAGACAGCGGTACAATAAGAATACAAATGAACACAGAGGACCGCAACTGACAGTGTCATACTGAGCAAGGTGAATATATACGTCAGTGTTAGCTTCCCTCAAAGAACGAGACGCTTCCGAGTGGAGTGGACAAGGAACGATCGGTTGGACCGTGTCGCTAAGAACCGATCGGCAGGTTTTCGTTCGACGATCGGTGATCAAATGGTTAAGGGGGTGGGGGTGGGGGGAACATGACGGTTGCAGACAAAGAGAAAGAGAGAAAAAAGGAGCAACTGTGGAAGATGAGAATCGGAGCAAATGACGAGTACCTGCCGCGAGAGCGCAGGGTGCGACACAGATGCAGGCCCATAGAGGTGGAGAGTGCGAACATATAGTGTCTACGGTATACCGGGTAGACATTATATATTGTATAATGGGGTAGGGACGGACGATACACAAAAGGTCCAGCGAAACTGCGTATGTGCGACAACGGTAAAATCAAAGATAAACGACGACATTAACGACGCAAGCCAATCGATTCGATCGATTCAATTGATTAGGTACATTTGTAATTTTATTACATATGTAATATATATATATATAAAACATAGACACGTACATACAGATACCAACGAACATAGGTACGACATAGAGTTTCATCTGCAGTCTCGTTTGGCAATCATAACCTCCATTTTTGCATCGACGTGAAATCTTAAAATTCCATATCTCCCCTCGCAATTCTCAAGGTGTCAAGATGTACAAGAGAGATAGATAGAGAGAGAGAGAGAGAGGGGAGGGAGGGTGGAGAGAGAGAGAAAAGACAAGAGAAAATATATTATTATGGAGGCGATGCTTACCAAATAAATATTTCCGAACGGACAAGTACAGATATAGCCGGATATGCCTATTGCGTGTAAAGATAAAAAGAGAGAGAAAGAGAGAGAGAGAGAGAGAGAGAGAGAGAGAGAGAGAGAGAGAGAGAGAGAGAGAGAGAGAGAGA
>JARQSV010000232.1:64642-84455 GCA_030142285.1 Calameuta idolon | reverse complement strand
GACAGATTGTAAGAAAACGGACACAGTGCGTGGCGAAACAATGGAAACAATTGACACAACTGGCAACGACATCGAGGACGTCGCGACATACCACGTGTCCAAATAGTACGGTACAAATGAATTGCGGATGAAGATGATTACACGTAGAGCGTAGAGTCGCTGTGAAAGAGGAAAGTCGCGATTGAAAGTTTTACCCGTCGAGAGACACAAAGTCGATCGGCTGTTTGCAAAACGATTGCAAGTATAGAGAGAGATAAAGGGAGCAGCGCGATTTTCGTAACTTTGTCGATAAGCGATCGATAAGCGATCGATAAACGCGTCAAGGCACGACGACTCGCTCGGCCGTCGCGCCATCCTCATCGATCAGCCTGATAATATCGCAACTAGTCTCCCTCCTATTACTTTATGCAAGTATCTCCTCCTATCGATATCCTAATGAGAGTGACGTCACTGAGAGCGACGAGTGGTGACTTACCCAGTGACCACGACGAAGAAGTCCATGATGTTCCAGATGTTGCGCAGGTAGGAGCCGCGATGAAGGACGAAGCCCAGCGCGAGGATCTTCAGACTGGCCTCGACGCAGAAGATCCCCAGGAAGTAGATCTCCGTGGATTCGAGCTTCTGCGCGAGTGTCGTCTTGTCGTGCTTGGGCAGATGCTCCTCGAGGGCGAGGACCACGCAGTTCGCGATGATGGTGAGCAGGACGGCGTACTCGAAGGGTGGCCATTCGATAATGAAGCGGGTGTGCTTACGTATGCAATTGTCCTCGCTCAGGATAAAAAGCGAGGAAGGACCCTTGCTGGCCCCGCCGGCCCCACCGCCGCCACCCGCCCCTCCACCCTGATCCCGGCCTGGCGCCATGACCACCAGACCAGGTACCTGCGGAGGAACCACCGGATATCTCTACAGTTTTCAATGCCGTCGCGCCGGAAGTCCTACATCTTCAAAGGATTATCTCGAAACCACAAGTACAGGCGAATCTCAAGGGCTTCTCTCTCACCTCCCCTCCAAAGCTAGCCCAGTCACCGAGACCACTCAGTCCGGCCAACCTCTGCCTTCTCCTGTACTGACTCGCGTATCCAGGGTCCCTTTGTGCCGCCTCTTGCGCTGCTGCCAACCTGAAACAGGAGAAACAGCCGATTCAATTTGCCGATCCTTCCAGCCGATCTCCCTCGGCAGCCCTTGCCGGCTGAGTGATTGGCTGCGTTGGTACCCATGCATGCTCGAGTGAACCCCGATCGCCCCGATCGCCCCGATCGACCCGGTCGACCCGATAATTTAACTGAACATTCCCGTATAGCTACGAGCTACGTGTGTGCGGGGCAGCCAGGTATATTCGTCGCAGGGCTTGATGGCAGTTCTTCTTGGTCGTCATCGACGACAACAACGACGACGACGCTCGAAAGGAGCGCTCCAATTTTCGCGAAAGAGCTCGTTAATGGCCGAGGCTGCGCGTAACAAGAGGTTAATTGAATGCATTAGCCTGAGGCTTCTGCCGATGGATAGGGCTCGCTTCTGTCTATATGTTAGACTCTCTTAGGTGTGCGACCATACGTGCATTCGTCTACGTGGCTATCGCTTTCTCTCTTTTTCTCTACCCCCCCACGCCCCTCTCGGAAGAATTTCTCACGTGTCCCGTTAAACGTCTATTAACAATTATCACAAAAACTATAAAGCACATAATTTCCATTTCAAAATGAACAAACGTACTCGAAGTAATATTTTTGATCACAGATATTACGATAGATATTTTGCTGCGATTGTTCGTTGGCGGCGAAGACGCTACTGGAAACGTTTATGCGTCAGGGACAATATTGTCAAGAAAAAAAATTGGAGAATGTCGAATACAAAAATCGCGTAGTTTGCACGTCGAATGGATTATCTCGATGGCGCTGTAATCGCATCCCGTACGCGAGCATCGTCGTGTCCCACTTTGTTCGTACGCATTGGAAAAAGAGAGAGACGCAGCCATGCTTACCGTAGACAATGCGATCGCAGCGCCGCCACAAAAATTCACTCGAAGCAAGAAGCAGAATCACTGTCGCATGCGAAAATATCGAAAAATTGCAAAAATTGGATCTCTGATGCGAGACGAGTTACGTGAAGCTGCGATCGATCCGCCGACTTATCAATCAGCTTGACTGCTGACACGACCTGCTGACTTTGCCAGAGTTCAATGATAAATCAAGAGAGGCTCGCGGTGCCTTTACTGTCCGGAATTGTCGCACTATGAGAATTCCGATAGTCGAGCATGGTAAATAGCAAATAGTAAATCGAAGGGACACCCCTCCCCGCCCCCGGCCCCCTCCCCCCTTGACTGGAGCAACGGGGATTTCGGTGGGTGGGAAAATATCCTGCGACTTGGCCACTTGAAAAAGTGTATTTGCAAGCCAGTCGAATTGACGTGCGTGGTCGAGGAGGAAGGTCGGGCAATTCCAGCGAATGAAGGAGATCGTAGGAATCCGAGAGAGGGAGTGAGACGCGCCAGATAGACACACGTATAGCCAGCTAGAGAAAGAGTAATATATAGGAGGAGAAGGAGGAGGAGGAGGATGCTGGAGAATCCTGGAATTATGAGAATAGCGAGGATGTCTGCCAATTTTATATGTTATTTCCAACTCCTTCGGCACACAGGAGGCGACCTCGCGGCGCCGTCAGCGTCGGACTTCTCAAAGGATAATTATAATTTGAGCCCTCGATCGATAAATAAAGCACAGCCGTAGAGTCATTTGCCCTCGACTTTTAATTCCAGTGCGCAGGAAGTGCCAGGAGCCTCAAATCAGTGCTTCTCTACCTTTTTTCTTTTCCTTTCGTCAATTCACATTTTTGCAAAATTCCTCTATTGCCAAACTTCAAGCGATACACCCTGCGCCTGCTTCCCGTTCTAATGTGAAAGCAGAAGAAATGAAAAGAAAGGGGGAGGGGGGAGGGGGTGGTAAAAGTTTGGAAAACCAAAGGACAGGGCTGGACTGACGCTAGAGTGATGCTGGAGTGATGCTGGAGTGACGGGTGCAGCCAGGCCAGCCAGGCCAGCCACGCCTATCTCGCTTGCGTGGCTGGCCAACTTAAAACGTTAAAATCAAACTCCCTCCCCTAGAAGATTCGAACTCCGACCCTCATTGATTTCTTCCCTTTGAGTTGCACACCGAGAACAAGCCTGTTTCGCAGGGTAGTCCACGACCTTCGGCTGCTGATCCTTCGGGAAGTCGAAGCTACGGAGTCGCCAGAGGAAGGATATTCTCAGGGTTCCGGAAGCGAATAGTCGCGAATAGTCGCGAATAGCCAGTTCCATGTGTTTCTTCGAGAGATCGAAAACAATCGAATCTCCAGCAGAGCATGCGCGGCTCTGCGGCTCACTTTTTTCCCAAAGTATGCAGACGCACGTGGGTTCGCATTGAATTACTTAAATATAAATTTAATTGACTTTACGAAAAGCCGCCTGCGATTTGCCGAGGATTCGAATGTTTAGGAACTGCCCAAAAAAAAATACGTTCGACTCAACGAGTCGACTGCATCAGCGAGCAGCTTAAAGACGGGAGATCAGATGGGCGAGTGCGATGAATATTCAGCGCGAAAGAAACGCACTGGAATTCGAGGCCATCCGCGGATGGTCAGGACGTCGCGACGCCTCGACGTCGCGACGGGACGACGGGACGACGGGACGACGCTACCGAGAACCACCGACGTGTCAGGGCAGTTATCTTCCTGCCCTAATCGCTCTGGACCAAGTACAGTCGCACAGCCTCCCGTGCAGCCTTCCTTCCTCGGAATTCTATCTACGTCCCGGGTGTCGCTGAATCCAGACGAGAAGCCACTAGACCCTACCGGACCCTCGGCAGAGTCAAGACTCGGTGGAAAGCATTAGCATAATAATAATAACAACAACGACGTATTAACGGCAGCTGCCGCCAATGTCGAAATCCCAGACGCTTTATCGTCAGATAAACTGGGACAGTGTGTGACTGTATGTAGGCAGATGGTTCTTTTAGATGCTCGGAGGAGGGAGAAAGGGGGGCAGGGAGAGGGGCAAGCAAGAAGCAAAAGTAATCGTTAACTCTCGAATCGTCGGAAGGAAGCGGCGTCCCTCCTAAATGCACGAAACGATCTTGCCAAAAACGGTCCCTCGGATTCTCTTGCTCCGCTGGCTGGGGAGGTGCTGGCCAAAGGCTCGTGGTCGCCGGGAGGGAGGGGAGGCTGGCTGGAGGGAGGCGCACGGTCCTCTCTGTGACGTCACAGGTGCGCCATCTTGCCCGGTGACGTAAGTCCGACGAGAGCTGCGTAGCTTTACAACTCTGCCCCTCCCCGCCTCCCTCTCCCCGCTTTCTATCCGCACCCCCATCCCTTTCCTAGCCGCTTCGCTACGCTCCAAGCACAAACCTTATGTGTATCAAGGGATGGACACTTGTACTTGGGGAAGTTTCGAGTGGCGGCGCTGCCGGCGCTTTCACGATTTCTTCCAATATAAATTGACACAGCGGCAGCGCGACTCTTATCGAGCAGATCTCGACTGGCGCACATGCATGAGCGCGATAAGACTCGATTCGTGTGGAGGACAATAACGGCCAACCGGCAATATTCTTCCTATAATTATCGAAGACTAGACTGGCAGAGAAGCACCTATCGACTCGAACGGTCACGAAATCTCAACTTTTCTCGATACGAGAATCAATAAAATATGTTGTGTTCTGCGCAATCACGTTACGCGCTACAGGTACAGGATCCCTTAATGCTTCAGTGATCCAGTGATCCAGTGATCCAGTGATCCAGTGATCCAATGGTCTAGTGGAGTTAGCGAACGGCTATCCAGAGGTAGGCTACGGTAGGCAGAGGGAGCCGAGTGACAGGGAGAAATACGCGGTAGAAGAAAAGACGGAGAAATGGTCAGAGGCAGACACACGGGCACACACGCACACACGGGCACACACGGGCACACACGCACACACGGGCACACACGCACACACGGGCACACACGGGCACACACGCACACACGGGCACACACGGGCACACACGCACACACAGCCACAGGTAACTTCGTAATGGCTCCCTATTGTATATGTATATCGTGCACCAAGTGAATTAGCCTCTGGTCTATTAGCGCCATGAAAGCCTCCTATTACGTCACACAGTGCTCCACTCTAGGACTCCACATACACACAGTCGCGCATCCAACTCCAGTAACGCGGCCCGCCGACATCATGCTGCCCTCAAAAATAAGCGGAGCTGCAGCACTGCTGCTCCGATAGGTTTTCCTCTGGTCCTTTAATTTGCAGCCTCTCATGATCCTACGCGATTACGGATACTTGGCCTAAGCGCTCCACTCCAAGCGCAACGCCGAAGACACGTGAATTCGCGACGCGTCTTCGATCGCCCACCTCCTCCCTGACATTGGCTGACATTTCGCGACGATTTCTAACCTCGCGAGTCAGGCTGCCTCTATTGCCTCTATTGCCTCGATTGGCCCGTTTCACTCGATTGGCTCGATTGGCTCGATTGGCTCGATTGGCATCCTCTATGAACATTCTACATGTCTCTCTTGCTTCCCTTTGTAGATTATCTTGAATAACTCCCTCCCTCTCTGTCTCTGCAGACGGCATATGGCATTCGTAAGCACAAGACGCACGAGTGCTGCATAGGATTGATATCGGAATGAGACATCCTTAGTGTGCGACAATGGAGATCCAAAAATAAGGAGTATTTAAAATGAGAAGGAATCTCGAAAGGATTGGCAAGCATTCTGCCAGGCAATTTGCCCGAGTGGACGCCGACGCCGACGCCGACGCCTACGCCAATCGACTCTCGGGAGCCTCCGAAGCATCTTCACTGGCGCAAGTAAAGATATCCCATCCAACTGAGGCGTCCCGACGTCCCGACGTCCCGACGTCCCGACGACCCGGCGTCCCACAGTCCTCGTTCGGACCATCACCGCCGGAGCAGCAGCCACCCTAAATAGGCCGACTACGTACGCGAAACAGTGAGCGCCACCTTTCCATCTGCTGGCAGGAATCCCAATGAACAAGGTTGGACGCCGGCCGATCGAGCGGAGGTCTTGCATCCGACTGCCCCTTCGAGTTACGTCACTTTTCAAGAAAAAAGAAAAGAGACCCAAGCGAAAATCTTATTGTCTCGTCGATCTTCCTGCGCTACAGAGATTCCCCTTATTCCACAGCCTCGTCAAAGTCCTTGTGTCCTCGAATGACTAGGTCCATTTCTCCTGAAAGCGAAGCTTAATAAATCAGTAGAGCGTCCTTGCCGATGGTAAGGTCAGGCAGTCAGGCAGTCGGGCAGTCAGGCAGTCAGGCAGTCAGGCAGTCGGGCAAGTGGGGCGTCTCGACGTCTCCGACGCTTGGCAAGTAGTAAAAGGAGCCGTGAGTCCGACGCCAGAGATACACGGATAGACGCATACACGTAGCGTCGCGACGCGTACGTGTGTGCGACTTTATAATGAAATGCTGCTACCCCCCGCCCCCGCATCTGCCTACGCGTCGCGTCAACGGATCTTTGGCGACGTCGACGACGAGCGTCGATCTCGCGGTCCTCTGGACACATTCGGATCTTCAGAGCGTCTTTTACGAACACAAACATTAACTCGAGTAAGTATAAGGAAGAAGAAAGGAATGCAGAAAGAAATAATGCAAAAACGAAGTAAAGTAAAAGCTCGCGTTCTGAGACCGGCAAGCGGGGAAAGACTTTCACCCAACGCGTTGAACGCGCGTTACGTGTCAAACACAATTAAGATTGTCGGTTACTCGAAGGAAAGATCCACGGGCTCCTGCGATGCCTCCACTCTCCAGTAACTGCGCAATGGGTTTTCCATTCGTGGCGACGCGCGGCCAATCTTATTCTTTCGCACCACGTCTGTCGGGTAGATGCGTGCGTGTGTGCGAGCAGAGGACGACTGCAGGGAAACTATGAGAAGGAGGAAGAGAGGGAGAGAGAGAGGGAGAGAATATGTGCCGATGCAATTCCGCATGGCGCATCGTTCGCATGTTTACAGGTGTTTCGCGTGGATTTTAAAGGGGAAACGGACCGATACCAACCACGGAGATATTATTGCCAAAGGGAAAACAGAAGATTCTCAAAATGGTGTCCCGTGAAATTTCATTCGATAAGACTCATTCGTATCCAATTGAAAATTCAAAAAACATTTTCACATAATTTAAACACTTGTCAAATGCATATCATGTCTATGGGTGGTGGCTCAGTCTGCTCTTTTCAAATCTCTTTTTCTTTTTAATTTTCAGAGTACGGATTTGCCGCTTCTCATTACAGCTAAGTACTTGGTAATAATGAAGATTAGAACGGCCGAATAAAAGGTGAAAAAAGAGAAAAATTTGAAAAAAAAAATGAACGTCATAATGAAATAAATAATTGGGAGCCAAAGAGGAAGAGCAGGGAGAGAATTCCAAGAGAATACACGGAAGGTCTACCTAGGGGCAGGTAACTATATATCTATTGATCGTTCATTCATGCCGCCCTTTCTGCCTCGCAACCCCTGAGCGCGCCTTCCTGCTACGGCCGACGCCACCGCCGACGCCACCACCGACGCCACCACCGACGCCACCACCGACGCCGCCGCCACGAACCAACGAGCGAGTCAACCAACCCCCGTGTACCTCTTCTTGCAGGCGGCATAGCAGCATAGCAGCATAGCAGCCTACCAACCTACTGGCGGGTCATAGCGAGGGCCAGTTCTGCCAACTGAAATCTACTCCTCACAGCTCGCGACACGTGGCGCTTGCCGATGCACGCTTGCCAACGTTATAGCTACACGGCTACAGTCCAGGCGACGCGACGTAGGAGCGACAGAGACGGAGGACCGAGTCGCCACGATCGCGTCCCGACGCCCGCCGCCCGCCGCCCGCCGCCCGCCGCCAGTCCTTCCTCATTCGTTTTATACAAATTTCAGCGTCCCACTTCAATCCTGCACATCCTTCCTGCGCACCGCATCCAATGCATCCCCCCCACCTCCTCACTCTCTCTCCCTCCACACCTTCTTCAGGCTTGCAGATTTCACTAGTTGGTACCGAGGCTACTGGCCAGACACTAATCCGAAAGGGAGCTACGTGGCTACGCAGGGTAGGTACGTGACTCCTCGTGGAAAATTTTTGGAGTCGGAGTAGGTAGGTT
Source organism: Calameuta idolon (assembly GCA_030142285.1). Lineage (NCBI taxonomy): Eukaryota > Metazoa > Arthropoda > Insecta > Hymenoptera > Cephidae > Calameuta > Calameuta idolon. The sequence continues at coordinate 76,328 of JARQSV010000232.1, read as the reverse complement.
AGTTACCTACCCAGGCAGGAGGACTCTTTGGGACTCGCAGGGTTCAAAATCCCCGAAAGGCTCGAAACTAAGGAATTCTAGGAGGACAGCAGTTGGTTCGGTTTCTCGCTGGACGAGTGTGACCGTTTATGCCAATTCGAGAGAAGGAATTAATTTCCTGGCACAGCTCCCGTCCGTTTCGTCGATTCCGTCGATTCCGTCGATTCCGTCCGTTCCGTCCAGAGCGAGCCTCGCGCCTTCAACGTGGCTCAGACGTAGATACGCTCGTAATTCGGCGAGAAAAGGCCGAACAAGGGCTGACAAAGGTCCTACCCTTAAATTTCGTGACGCAACGATCGATCCACAGATTGATTAGTAGCGTCGCTTCGAATTTCTTGGCGATCGCGCCGCCCCTCAGCCCCCACCCGCTTTGCGCACACACACTCCCACACTCCCACACTCGCACACCATCTGCTCCCTGAGGTACAGATTGTACGGGAATCTGTGCCACATGTATCGTTATGCACTTCGAACGCTCGTCTCCTGCAGCTCTTGGATCGATCTTCCCGAGCAGAGCTCGCTGCACTCGGACTCGTGATGGCGACGATGTCGACCGTGATCATGATTCTAGATTCGAAATTCTTTGTATTTTTATGAATTATTCTTTAACTCGAGTACCCAACGAACCTGCCAAAGGGATTTGCTTATCATTAAATGGTGGCGGGCATTATTTAATTGCAGGTTACATAATCGGCTCCCCCGCGCGCGAGCGTGTCAAGCGTGGAGTCTCGACCTGGTAGATGGAAGAGGACGTGGACTGGGACTCGACTGGTTTGTTCCTATGGACACGTGGCCCGTGGAGGAGTAACGTGCGAGTGACGTAGCGCGCAATCCCGAGCTTTGTGTCTTCATCCGTTAAGTACACGTAGTTGATCGATGGAGAATTAGATTGAAAAGAATTAGGTTGAAAAGGTCATAGAGAGATATTGGAGAACCAAAGGGAAGATTCGGTAGGCCGAATACGTAGTGCTGCTCTGCTGGTGTGTCGATGTGAATACTTTATGCTAGATTGCAGCAGTGTGAGGGACAGCGTAGCCAGCGTAGCCACTGTAGCCTGCAGTGTAGCCAGTGTAGCCAGCCTGACTCGCAGAATAGGCTCTGGATAAAGCGAGGCATAGGAAAGTAGAACGAGCAAGGAAAAAGGAAAAAGGAAAAAGGAAAAATTTCGCTCAGACATCAAAGATAGATAGATCAGGAGCCTCGGAAGAGGAAGATGAGACCTAAAGACCAGACACAATGCGTCCTCTGGTGCGCGCCCTGCGGCTGCCACTGGGATAATTTCAAAATGTGAAAAGCTAGAAGCATAGATCCCGGAAGCGTCCGGACGTCCGCGAGGACATTTCGAGTTTTAATGAAACCGATAAATCCCCGGCGGATAAATAAATTCAGTGCCGGTTTTTGCCGCGAGCAATATTAAAAGCTCACCGGACACTCCTCTATTTACGATAACGAAGATGCAGCCTTTCCTCTCCAGGTTAGGCTAGCTCAGCTTCCCTTACGTTGCGTTACGTTGCGTTACGTTGCGTTACGTTACATTAGGTTAGGTTTCCCAGCAATTACTCAATTTCTCTTGAACCTTCGTTCGCCACCCTGCCTCCGTCAGTCTGCCCGATTGTTCACGAACATGAGCAACTTTTAACGCGGCGTTTTCTCTAATTATCTGGCTGGATATTAATTAAGATAGCTCTGGTACGGGTTCGACCTGGGGAATGCGTTGGTGCGCGAATGCGTCAACGGCGTACGAATTCACGTCACTCTCCGACACGCAGCAATACGCAAGCAATACGCAACCAACATCCCTGGCAGTGCTACCACCAGCAGCACCGCTGACGACGACGGAGCCGAGGAAGTAGAGCATCCTCAGGCTGGTGCGTCTCTCTCTCTCTCTCTCTCTCGCTCTCTCTCTTCCCGGCAGTTCGCACTCGAAATCGAATTGGGTCGAGGTACTCGCCAGTATTCAAATTCGAGTTTAGACCGTTGAGCGACAAAGGTGAATAGAATAAAGAGAAGAAATAGGATGGAAAAAATGGTGGCAGGACGGAAGGCCATCTTTTGAAAAATTGATAGGACGCAGAGAGTGACTCGTGCGTCATCCTCGAGGACAGTCGGGGCTTCTAGCCGTTAAATACGTTAATGAACCATCGGAGTAAATGGCCGATTAGAGAGACGCCTATTGCCGACTAACCTCTTTTCCACCAGGCACCACCAGAGGCTGTCGCGCTTCGCTCGACAGGAGAAAGGAAAGTCCTCTGAAGGGTGCGTCATGCGATTGTGAAATAAGAACAAATTGAACTGGGCTCCGTGAGAAATTCCCTCGAGTGAGAATACAAGAGAAAGAAGGGAGAAGCATTAGGAGGAAAAAAAGAAAATTATTGGTCGCATCTGGACGACTTTGGGCGTCAAAGATTTCGACTCGCAGGAGGAATCCGAGAGAGAGAGAGAGAGAGAGAGAGAGAAGCAGGTCGAAAGAGCAGAGCGAGGTGATATCTCCCGCTTCTCTGGCTAAAGGTCGTAAGGTTATGGTGAATCTCTGTCAAGGGAAAATGAGGGGTGGGAGAGGGGAGGGCGGAAGCAGAGCAGAAGGCGAGGCCATGACGGAACGCGTCTCTTGACTCGCATGATCGAGACGAGCACGAAGAATAAGGAAGCGACACGATTTTTCCTCGTAGCTGTTCGAAACCTCCGGACGAAACTCAGGCACGGACTCACCTCTAGAGGGAGGCAGGGGCTGGATGCGGCCATGTTCTCCTACATGCGTTCGAGCCTCTGCCCTGCTGGCGATCCGCGTAGCACCCCCAAAGCGCAACACCACTTTCCCAACACCTTCCCACCACCTGCCTCGACTCCTCGATTAATAAGGGAAACACCCGCGAGCACAGGATCTCTGCCACTTCAACCACCACTGTACCACCGGTGCATAACACACTTCGATCGCCGATTACGACGACGACGACGACGACGACGACTGCTGCGATCCCAATACGTCCTTCCTGCCGCTCCCGGAAATCGTTTTGTTCGCTCGGCTGAACTCACACACTCTCACACAGTCTCACTCACTACCTACGCGAGCACAGAGCTCGTGGCCAAAGCGGGACGGTCGCTCGACTGGCCTTCTTCGCTCCTCTTTCCGGCTTCCTCGAGCTCATACGCGAGCTACCACGCTTGCTCACTCCCTTGCGTTCATCCTGAAACCTCTAGGCCCGCGATGCCCGCGATGCCCGCGATCCTCGCGATCCGACCATCTCCCTCGCGCACCATACACTCCCTGACTCTTACTTCGTCTGGCACAACCCCCACCACGCGATCCTCGATGCCTGGCGCCCCCTCCCGCCACAGGAAAATCAGGAGCGTGTTCCTTGGGCGCCACCGATTACCTATTGCCGACCAAAGATGCTCCCGAGGATGATCCCGAAGATGCTCTCTCTACCCGTGTGGGGGCTAGCTGGTGCGGTACGATAGGGACGCCTCCGATTCGGATCCAGTCCCGCAGCACTCGACGTGTCACTTTTAAATTCCAACTGGCAGCTTTGCCTTCGCCGGCGACTGTCGATACACACAAGGCACTTTTGGAAGACGAGCGTCGTCACACTGTTTGTAAACTTTGACTCTCGAGAGACGTTACTCGGCTTTCTTCGAGATCCCCGCTTCTCCCCTCGAGGAAATTTCCAGCTCGGCGCTGCCCGTTGACGGCTCGCGAATTTGAAAACCCAACCGCGTGTACTTTTCGAAGTGGTGCGGCAACCTGGCTATGGTTCTCGACTGGCGCGCCAGATGTCGCCAGTAGCGAGGACTTGGAGAAGTATGCGCGCCATATAGGCAGTGTACGTGAGAGGGTAGTTTTAAAGGTGTCGGTATAACCGATACTGCGGGGGGTGGCGAAGCATGCGCCCCACGCGATACACCGACGAACGTGAGACGAGCATTGAAACATAGGAACGTCCACGGCAACCAGAGTGCCCCGAGCTTCGACTAGAAATTTAAAAGACCTTTCCTGCTCGCAAGGCGACTCTTGTTTCAGCCGGCCGCAGGAAGCTCCGCCGTATCAACGGAATATCACGAAGCAATCGCAGATTTTGAGATTCTTCGGAAACGGTCGCATCTCCGAAAAATATTTTACCAATATTTTGAAAAAAAAAAAAAACGCATCCCCGGCCCTTCAAGAACCCAAACGAACGATCCTAAGAGAAACGATGACCCCTTTATAATAGAGAACGAAAGAGACTTTCAACTCCGGGCAGCCCTCGCTGGGACAGCAGGGTGGCTCTGGGTTTCTGGGTTCGACCCCGCTCCCAACTTCGGAAAGGCTGGAACGGCGAATGTGGAACAGTAGGTCAGCGCACTCCGTGACCCCCGCGGCCTACCTCCTCGGTGCATACCCTTCCCCCTCCATTCCAGTCCGATACGATACGTACGACTCACCCACCCCCTTAACCGATTGCGTTACGTTACGTTACGTTACGCCGGGAGAGACTGCGATACAGCAGCTTGGTCAGAGGAACCGGTAAGACGATGCGGTGCGCACGTAACCCACCCACCCCTTTGCCCACCCCTTTGCCCAGCCATTGACTATTACCCAACAGTCCCATAATCTACCATCTCTCATCACACTCCCACACTCTTCGCCAGTTCTGCCTTTGATCAGTTCGAGGTTATGTGGCGCGTCAGTCAGAAAATCCCAGAGTTACTCTCTGCGCGATGGCTCCGATTTGACGCGATTCGTGTAGAGGCGTCGACTTCCGGCCGATTTCAAGAAAATTCATCGATTTCGAGGCCTGCAAGTTCATCGGTATCGGTCGAAAGCCGAAAGCCGAAAGCTGAAAGCCGAAAGTTGCAAGCGCACGCTACCACCAGCCACGAAATAAATCGATGTTCCCCGACAATTTAGCCCACGGAGAAACAAACCGCCCTTCGCCTCGTCTACCCTTGGAGCGAGGCGGTAGACGCCGCCGCCGCCGCCGCCGCCGCCGCCGCCGCCGCCGCCTTCTGCTCCCCCGAAGGACCCCGCCGCCGTCAACCACGTCGTCGACAACGTTCCCGTTGCTACCAACCAACTTTCGGAAAGTTTGTCGCCACGAAAACGTCGCGGACCGATATTGTGCATCCTGCACCCTGCGTCCCGGCGCCACGCCACCCCCTTGCCGACCTTTTCCAGCAAGACGCCTTCTCGAACTTTCGATAGCTCACTTCGCCGGGATATACATATTTATTAAAACTTGCGGCTCGATACTCGGCGGTCTCATTGAATTTTGGAAAATCTAGTAATTCTGCATTCGATCTGCCAATTTCCCAGCTGGCTGCAGTTACCATCGATTTTCAAAAATCTATAAACACCCGTCACTCTTCGGACTGCAAATTGCCCTTCTCGCTCCAGCTCGGTCTTTGTCATCTTATCGACACATCACATTCGTCATCGACAACAAATGCAATAGAGCAGCGCCGAGAGGCGGAAGATGCGGCACGGGAAGGTACGAGAAGACGAGGACGGAAGCGAAGACATAGAAACGGAGACACCGGCTGCTGTCGTGCGTCCACCGACCGTTCCCAATGACGGTTCACGCAACCTGCAGGTGCAGAAAACTTGACCGAGTTTTACGAGGCACACGCGGTGCAGGGTGACCCAGATTCGCGACCTGCCCCTGTTTCAGCCCGAGGGGAGCCTAGCAGTGCGAGCCACCCTGCTGCCCGTTGCCTGTAGGCGAACCATAGCAGCACCGGCGCAGCCCACGAGGAAGAGCACCGAGATTCGATCGACGCCAAAGTTTCGTACCACGTAAGAGAGGACTCGACTTACTCGGAGCTTTTCTCTCTCATTTTCGTCTCACGTGACATTGCAATCTCCGCGAAAAAAATCGTCTGCGTCGAAGTAGGAATAGTGAACAGTCGAGAGACTGGAGGAATTCTTGTAGGAGAAGTATAAACGGAAGAAAAGCGCAGCAGTAGTGAGACCCGTGAGACCCGTGAGAATGTCAGACCATCCTGCGACCCAATGGGATCGTCAACCGTCGACCGGCCAGCTGTAGTAGGTAGAGTCAGGGACGTAGCCAGACTACACGGGACAAGGAAAGAAGTGAGGTGGAAGCCGTAATTCGAGTAAAGACAGCGAGACACGGAAGGCTAAGGGAGGGGGAGAGAGGGGGGAGAGAGAGAGAGGAAAACGAGAGAAAAGAGAGTGATGCATCGAGGAGATGGAGAAGAGCTCGAGGTGGAACGGGCTCTGTGCCGGAGGGTGGCTTTCGCGGGGTTCAGAGAATGTGGGACGTCGAACTCTCCAGGACGGAACTCGAGCAACCCCCCTTCCTCCCAGCGTATCTCAGCCCTCCTGGAAGTGCATACTATGCACGTGTGCACACCTATGCACACCTATGCACACGTATGCACACGTATTTACACGTACGCGAGGAACGGCCTGCAACCCCTATAGGCCACCTTTGTTTTGATCACGTTGCATGCTGAACCCACTGCCGCTTCCTGTAGATAATGCCTATAGAAGAACTAGGATGCGCTGGCAACTACATACGTCTATAGGCCTAAAAGTGGAAACTAGTCCTACCCTCCGGGGTCATCGTCCCTTAACTCGGAGGGATGGACGAATGCTCGAGAGTGACCCTCTGGTTGGAGATCGAGTAGGAATACAATAAATTCCTAGCGGATGGACGCGATGGATAAGAGTACCGAGTGGCGCGACAGCACGGAGCGTCATGGCGGAGCGATGACGATGACGTCCCGTGGAGTCTAATTTTAGGTCGCACGAAGACAAGGGAACAGTCGACTGGCCGTAGGGAAAACGCTCGTCTGGCGAGACGCGATAATCCATCCTGTGATATTGTAATCGGATCATTCGATTGATCGATCAAAGTGGCCTGGGTGACGTCATGCAGCACGTAGCGCGAGATCCACTAGCTCACGTGTCTCTCTGTGTGAACTCATTCTGCGATACACACGTTAGATCCCTCGAGCCCTGCGATCCCCAGCCAAGGCACCCCCTTCCACCTTCCGGCATCTTCTTCGCTACACGCTCCTACCTACCCCAAGGTTCGATCCATCGGACCGTGGGCTAATTGTTTGCAATAAAATATCGCCTGATGAGCGAGAAGACTGCTTCCAAGCCCAGCAGAGAGCCATCGAGAACCATCGAGAACCATCGAGAACCATCGAGCACAAGCTATCCCGATCGCGGGTTCCAACCACTCGAACTACTCGTCGGATCGAGAAAACTGGCCCTCAATTGCAGGCTCAGTCACCTTGAGCCACCAAGCCCCGAAAGGCTGCTCCAGCAGCCTCCCGTAGTCATACGATCCATCGTAGAGTCAATCGGTCAGTCAGTCAGCTTCTCAACCTTCCCAACCTTCTCAACCTTCCCAACCTCCCCGACTCGTCGCGGGTCTGAGAGATCATGTTGCGGAGGCGTGCACAATTGCACATCGTGCGGGCTTCGGTGGTCAAGTCATCCGAACCCAACCCCCAACGCTGAACGCTGGCTACGTTGGTTCCATCGGTATCCCATACGCGGCTGTACCTAGATAGATCTCATTACACACATAGCTGTGCATGGAATGTGTGTGGACGCTTCGAACAACCCCCGAGCGGATTTATTCCACCTTAGATCGGATAGAATAATAAGGTTTCATTCTTTCCCTAGAATATCAGCCTGGAATCTCTACAGTCTACGTACCTGCAACCCCCCTCGGGCAGCCATTACTTTTTTGACATTTTCGCGACCGACAAATTCAAAGTCCATACGATTCGAGAATCAGACTTTTGAAGCTGCCCTTTTTTCGATTCCCCTCGACGCTGTGGAAAAATGTTTAACCTGGTCTCTATTACACAGAAAGTGTCCAAACGGAATTACGACTCGCGGCCGTCTTGGCCTCCCCCCCTTCCTCCTCCTCCTCCTCCTCCTCCACATTCGCCTTACTTCCTTCTATCTACTCGTTTAGAGCCCTTTCAATAGACTTTCCAGCTCTTGCGGAGTCAACCGGATTCCTCTCGCGAGGTTCCTCTATGCGTCTCGGACTCGTCACTTTCTCTCCTCCGAAGCACAGCCCGGCTTCGGAAGGCGAAAGAGACTCGTCGTCGCGCGAGGGGGGCGCGAGGGCTGGAAAGTGCGAGGAAAATGGTGGAACAGCCGAGAGAGCTAGTGGAAGAGAGTCAGAGAGGTGGCACGCGCAATGCGGGTATTGATTCACGGCGGCAGCAGGCAGGCGCCCCCGAGACTCGACTCGACTCAACTCGTTCTTCCCAAAGCTACGGACCCGTTCGAGCCACCGGGACGGCCCTAACCTTTAGCCGGCATCCCGAGATTCTCTCAATTTTCAAAATGACCGGTTCAGCAGGCAGCCAGGTCTCCGTGAGGCGAGAAGCCAGAGTTTGGTGCCACGGGAGGATCCCATTGATGCATTTCGCTCGAGTGGCGAGGATCGTTGCTCTTGCGAGCTCTTTTCCTAAATACTACATCAGCAATGGCCACGTGCATAGTGGAAGAGGACTGGATCGTCCGATTGGACTTGAAGAGGCTGGGCCACTTAACCCCATGAGAAACGTTAATTAGATTTAGTAACGAGCAGCGACAGAGGCCGTGCTAAAAATATAAAATAATGGCCAAACAATCCAAGTCTGATCGATAGCACCAAGACCATACGGTGTATCCGCAGAGTACGGACCTCTGGATACATTGGACTTTAATAGGAGCTGCAGTGCTGACACCATTTCACACGTTAAAAGACACGCTACGGCCTGGCCTCGTTTATCACGCTACGATTCCCAACAATGGATATGCTGAATGACGTAGATTCTTTAAATTCCGATGATCAAAGGTGCTCTGACACTTTTATACTTTCGCAGGGTAAAATCCGCCGAAACGGTTGAAAGGTAAGCGCGAGCAGACGCACCGAGTTTCCCTCGTCCAATGTCGTCGTCTTCTTGCTCCGTACCGTAGGGGGATGCTGCGAGTGATGAGAGCTCTTCTCAACGTCGGTAACCATCTCCATGCCCTGTTACACCGACGAAGGGATCCTTCTTTACCGACCGAGAAGCTACTGTACCTGCACGGACTACTCTGATTGTGATTTGTGCGAATACTCTGCAGCGCGCAGCCTAGTGGCTGGCATGTAGGTACAAGTAACGAGCGAGCGCGCTGCAACTCGAACCGTCGGCAACTCGAACGGCAGATAACACGCGAAAACTGATAAAACAGAAAAGCCGAATCCCCAAAGATAAACTCTGTTTGAACTCACATGATGTCGCCGAATTTGAGCCTGGTCTGTATAAGTGCACAACTCTTGTGGTCGCTGGTGGTAACGGCCCTGCGTCTCCTCGTGTACCTGGGGGCATCGGACGGCACCATGTTGGCATCGGTCCCAAAACCTGGGACACCAGGAGCAGCACCGTAGGCAGCACCGAGGCCCGCACCACCCCCACGCACCAGCGGGCTACTGCCTCGCCGACGCGTAGACACGTGCCGGCCTCCCACGCCGCCCAGCATCCTGCAAATTCATCAAAACATTCTGTTACTATCAATTCCAATAATTATTTCTTTTAAGTGAAAATCCTACGATCACGCGAAAAAATGGAGTTAGGCTCTTTCGGTCGCAGACTCGAGTCGACGCACCTGCGTGATTCCCCTTCGTTTCTTCGAATAAATAACCCAAATGCACGAATCTTCGAAGCGTCGAAAAGAGCCGAAAAGCCATTGATCTTACTCGCGTAACGGGAATCCCAATGCGATTCCCAGTGAAGCACACAGAAACGTTTCGAATCTAATTCACGTCACTGGACTTATTTGCGGATTTCCTGCCGCAAATAGATTCCGGCTCTCTTCTTTTCTTCGTTTCTTCTTAAAACCCTGTTACATGCCTTGTCCGATCGACGTGTCTCGGAGTATCCATTGGGAGACCCCACGCTCGATTAGTTTCTTCTTCTCTCGATGCTACCGAAGGGGCAGAGACGGGAGCTTCGACCCCAGAGGCATCGAAGGAAGGAAGAAGGAAGTCGGGCAAAGCTAGAAGGAAAGGGAGGAAGGAAGTGTCGGGTGCGGACAAACAGGAGAGAAAGAGAGAGAGAGACCAATGAGGATACCAGAGACTAATGCCTTAATACATAAGTACATAATAAATGTGGGCAAGTGGGAAAGAAGAAAAATGATGAATCTATCCCGGAAACTGATCGTGCGAGGATAACAAATCGGCACCCTAGTCTCGCGCAAGACTAATTAAAGATTCTGAGCATCGAATTAGCGAGACTCCCGATTTTATGCTCCAATTTTTACCATTCAAACTCTACCCCTTCGAAATGCACTTTTTCCCTTTAATCCCGAATCAACACACAAGCAGCTGCACTGCCCGCCGGATAATGTCTTTCATTTTTCTTTTTCTCTTTTTCTTGTCGTTTCAACCAATTCAAAGATTTTACCAAGCTTTAACCTTTTTTATTTCAATTTCCCATTCTTTTTAATTGCGCTCCCTGCGCGTTTCTCCCGATGCTGATCCCTCTGGTAAAAATGGCGAGCAGCAGCAGCAGCAGCAACGAGTCGCCGCTAATCAAATTGGATAGGAGAAGCGTCGAAGCTCGTCTGTGTTTGCCAATTTCATCATCGCAAATTCCAGGTCGTATCAATCGTCCAACAGCTCACAGCCTGACGAAACCTATCGCGGTACTGCCAACCTTCCGGTGAAACACACACACACACACACACACACATGCGCGCGCGCACACACACGGCAGCTAGGAAACAAAGTATTTGACTGGCAAGCGAATCGAATCAGCCCAAAATTGCCTTCCGGTTCCTCACACCGACGTCTCTCGACGACACAAGAGTCCTTCACAACGCAATCATTGTTCGCGAAGGAATGGACAAAATTCTTTGCGTCTCGAAGTGCGAAATTGTGCGAAGTTGCGCGAGGAGCTTTCCGGAATAATCAGCCTCGGCATCGCTTTTCAACGAATTTCATTCGCTACTCGACACGTTACTTAGAAAATCTGGCACAGCCGACGACTGACGACTGACGACTGACGACTGACGGCTGACATTCCAGAAGGAACGATGGGACAATTAACTCAAAGTTCCCACTGATCAGAGCAATAAGCCTGACGGATAGTTCTCGTAAGTATCTCTTATGGCTGCCGAGCATAAGAGCTCGCCGTGTGCACGTGGAAGCGCCAAGCGCCAAGCGCCAAGCGCCAAGCGCCAAGCGCCAAGCGCCAAGTGCCAAGTTCGCCTTATCATTACCAGTTGCTCCGAGTTGGAGTCAGTTCGAGTATCTGCTGGGTACACATACACATACACGTATAGGAGAGCTCAGGTTAGATACAGTTAGCTCAATAGCTATAGTAAGTGTATGGGAGAAGGAAGGACTGGGATTCTGGTTCTTGCGGTGCGGATGTGCGCTTGGAAACTCACTTGCTGGCAACTGCAAGTGCCAGGAGACAAGTACGGCTGGATGCCTTCTGGATGCGTAATGGATGCATGGATGCACGTGCATACCGATTATTTGCCGAGCCCTGAAATCTCATACGGATTCCGGTGATTCGACGCTCATCGTGAATCGTACACGTAGGATGCACAGGAGGGACTAGACACGCATGTAGGACACACGTGTAGCACCATGCACGTTTGCACAAACATTCATGGGGGGGGGGGGGGGGGGGGGTT
>JARQSV010000232.1:49868-64632 GCA_030142285.1 Calameuta idolon | reverse complement strand
CCGCCCGCCCCCCCCCCGACCACACAGGGAAGACACAGCTGTCTCTAGGGATTCATCGCGGAGATTTAAAATTTCCTAATAGCAACCTGTTGCTAAGCACCTCGGACTAACTCGCCCTCCTTGTGCCGGGAGGAGCCGCAGCCGCAGCCGCAGCGCCTTCGCCACTCATCCCTATAGCAACACAGGGAGGAGGGGGGGGGGGGCAATCTGTCTCATTTCTATCCTTCTTTCGTTACGAGCACCTTCCTCCTCCTTCCTCCTCCTTCCTCCATTTTTACTTCGATTCCCAGGAAATCGAATAACAGGACGCACCCACCTCCCGCCTCTCAACCCTCCCCCCTGCCCTCTCGACCTCTCGCCCCTAGCTTCCTAGCGATAACGATAGTTGACGCTCCCTGGGGTGAAGTGCCTATACTCTATATAGGAAAAGGAGAGGAAAGAAAATTAAGAGAGAAAAAAGCAACGAAATTATGATCGGCAAGGGATGAGAGTTGGCCCATCCATTCACTCGATGCGTCAAGGGTGAGACGTGCTTTACCTAAAAGGAAATGAAATTCGATCGAAGATATTTCATTGGGAGATGGACGTGAACGGGTGTCGGTGGGTGTCGGTGGGTGTCGGTGGGTGTCGGTGGGTGTCGGTGGGTGTCGGTGGGTGTCGGTGGGTGCAAGCAAACCCAGAGCAGTGACTGACGTGAAAATCGATCTTCCGCGCGAGGCCTCTGCAGGGGATAAACTACCACTGAGCAATTAAACTTCGACCGAGGGGTCCGCAGACTCTTGCTCCGACGCGATATTACAAGACTTCGTCATTTTCACTTTCAATGAGAGAGAGAGAGAGAGAGAGAGAGAGAGAGAAAGAATTGCCGTTACTCGCTACATATTCGGAGCTTGCGACTCGATACGAATACGAGCTTCCGGCACGGCGTCTCGACCGATCGTTTATCCTCTTCCACGTAGTCGCCGTCCTGATTATTGTTATTGTTATTGTTATCTCTGCTCGGGCAAAAATCGATTCGCACGCGGATGGCGAGCGGCGAGTGGCGGGTGGCGGGTGGCGGGTGGCGGGTGGCGGGTGGCGGGTGGCGGGAGACTATCGAGTGCGAATGTCGCACGTGCTGGCACGTAAACCTACAACTGGCCACGTAAACTGATGATTAATGTCGCCGGCAGGTCAATCGCGTGCAGTTCTTTGCAGCTAAATGCACCGTCCGAGCAAGTGGCTAAGGGAAATCTTAACCAGCCAGTCGCGCAATGGGCTATGCAGCTCCGCAAACATTGCGCAATGCATCGCTGAAGCTCAGTAAAAAACGAACCTGGCATGGCGCGATAAGAGCACCTCTAGAAACTCGAACACGCTTGACTTTTATTCCGCAGACACGTCCAATAAATACTGCGAGACTGGCGCCACGAAAGCCACGAAGCAGCGATTACTCGAGGAAGAAGTCTAAAGTGTCACTCCTCGTAGCTGAACTTCGATCAGTTGCATAATTGATGTAAGCGATCAAGCTGCTACCATCGATTAATTCCAAATTAAGGAATATGGGAATCTAGCCTGACTGACGGTCAGGCGTAGCGTGACGTCAGCAGGGACTTTCGCATTTCATTCGTGCCTCCGAAATAGAGAACACGACTCTAGCGCGCGCGCCTTCCTCTCGCAGTTGACGATATAGTAGAATCCACCTGTCCGTTGGCCGTGAAGCTGAGAAAGTTCGGCAAGTGCCAAAAGCTCAGGAAAGTCAAGAAACTCGGCAACCGGAAAAGTCCTAAACAATGATTTGTGAAATGAAACTCTTCCACAAAGGATCCCTGAGGATGATCCAATTTTCCCATAATCTTTCCTTTCGGTTCTCCTATTTCCTTCCTCTTCCTTCCTTTTCCTTCCTCCTGTCAGAGCCACAGCCTGATCAATCATCCGCGTTCCAAGACTTGTCTCTGATAATTAAACAATCCCGCGCAATTTATTTTGACTCGTACACATTTGAAAGTAATGTCCACTTGCCTCTTCCTCCGGTTGCCTCCTGCCGCAGCCACGCAGTCAGGTGTCGCGTTAGACGGGAGGGGGGCGGATTTGTTGCACCGAGTACGGGAGGCTGGGAGATTTTGAAACGAGTCACGACGATCGATTCCACCGCGAAAAACGTCCCGAGCTCTTTCCGCTATCGATCATTTTACTCAACCTGACTCGTCTTGACGCATCCGTTCGCAAGCGCAACGCGACACCTGTTGGGGAAATCGGGAGGCGCGAGTAAGAAGGAAGCGAGACGAAGAGTCTCGTCAGCTGGGCTGTCGGAAGCTGCTAGACGTTGGCACGAGCCAGTGCGAGGTCGATTCGGCAGTTTCCCCCGTTCCCGGTTAAGTCCCAGAGCCGATGAGCTCATGAGATCATAAGCGGAAGTCCAACCAGCCCGAGGGCTGAGCCGTCACGGATTTCCCGAGAGAGAGAAGCTTCGAATTCTCGCGAGGATATTTCGTGTCGAAAAAGCCTAAGTGAATCGCTGGACGCCGACTGTTCGCTCGGCGTCCACGCATGCACCGCGTACGTATAGAATACAGAGTATATACTCGTAGAGACGGACGCACACTCGACGTACCGCACAATGTCGCGCGCGGTCGAAGATCGATTCTCAAGAGGATCGAGACATTACTTTTTTGTTAAAGATACGAATTTCAACTTTTCTATTGGAACGCGCGTCGATCGATTGACTGTCGATGCTTTTTAAACTCACCGCTCATTGTCCATGTGATTCCATAAAGACTTTTTACTCCGACCTCCTGTGATCGCTATCTGCTCTTTGAGCGTTCGAGCAACTACTATCCGTCACCCAGGACAATCGTGATAAGAAGCCCCGCTTAAAATATCGATTCGAGCCTCATTTTAACGCGTGCTCGGCAACATTTGCCTGAGCCAACCTTTAACAGTGTGGCGGAGCGAAAGGTCGAATGGATTCCCACCCGACTCATCTCGGATCGGCCGATCCATATTCCGATCTCCAATCCAGTCGATGAACCATACGCAGGAGCGTAACGGCGCTCGACTTTCGAGCATGGCGGTACAGACGCAGCTTCGAGTGGCAGGAGCCACATGGCCACAAGAGACGACGATCCTCCCCGGACTCGAGACTCTGCCTGAAAGCCGGAGCAGTTGCCGATCCGCGACGAACTAGTCTCAATACCAGAGGTTCGCTGGTCTGGTTAGTACTTGGATCTGATTCAGGCGGCTCAACACCGATGCGCTGCTGTAGCGATTCTGCGACTTGAGTCAACAGGCTAAATGAAAGAAAAAGAAAAAGAAAAAGAAAATACTCGGGCGCGCAGTGTGGAATTAGTCCTGGGGAGTCCTTACCTTAGTAACAGGACTGTGCGATTAAAAGCAGGCTAGGGGGAGGCAGAGTCGGCTGCTGGAGCACCCTCGGAAATTAGTTTGTCTCCTGCTGTGAACCATGAGACCGGATCGGAAGCTCGAAAGCTCGGAAGCGCCTGCCCGGCATTATTACAATCCCGGCACCGTCGCCGCCCCTGTGCGCCGCCTATAGGTATACCCACATCCGTGGCACTACCTTTGCGCTACACTCCACACACGTACACATATGTCTAGCATGTAATGTAGTTGTGTAGCACACGGTAGAGCACGTATACACGGTGACACGTGAGAAGCGGCTGCCGGCTTCCCGGATCCCCCGCGAGGGTCTTTGTCCTTCTCGGCTCCTGCTGGAGACTCAGCGAAAAGGGCCTTAATTTGGGATCAGTGGGACTGTCGCGGGCCCAGCCATGTTCCAGCACCAGAGCCCATAGAGATGGAACGCGCGAGTAAGGAGAACAGGATCAGGAAGAACGAGTCACTGGGTATATCAAAATTGAAAGCTTCGAAGCTTCGAAGCTTCGGCTAATTCATATTGTTTCCTTATTCGAGCCTGATGCGCTTATAACGTTTTATGGCCCGTGGGAAGCAGCACCGATACAGCACAAAGAAGGCAGCCATGATAAATTTGGTCCACCCGGTGTGCAGATTCCCGTACCGGCTGAAACCGTAATAGACGTAGGGAGACGTAAGGACACCCTGTTGCTGCTATGGATCAAGCAGTATAATGCTCTATGTGTAGGGTGCGTGTAGCCCTCTGGACCCAGGGAAACATCGCTCGCTCTCTCTCTCTCTCTCTCTCTCTCTACATATATGTGGCGGCTTTTCTCTCCCAATATACACGCGCACAATGCTCTACCTATATATGCGCGTCATCCGGGACTCGAACGACCGAGCGATCCGATAATCTAGCGCTCGGTGCGCTCTGGATCGACAGGAGCGGCCGAAACTGTCCGATCGATTTCTTCTGGAGATCGAAACTTCGCATCGAATTAACTCGCTGGAAGTTACCACAGCGTCCTGGGGTCTCAGGGAGGAGAGGAGAGGAGCGAAAAAGGACGACTTAGCTATATTTCTCTTATTCTTGTTGCTCTTCTTCCTTTTCCCTAATCTGCGGAGATTATTATGATGATCTTGGGTCGCTGGCGTCGGTGCGAAGTCCTCGTTCTCGGGAATCGAAAAAAAAAAGGAATTTCAGCCTGGCTAATCAATGTAAAACCGGTTATTTAGCTAACATGAAATTTTTCGACAGCTTTATGTGATTTTCTTATATTTATTTGAGAAGTGCTGCAGATTTTAACGAGCTTTTAATCAATGCCGACCATAATTCATTAATATTTATTCGAACCGGAAGAGACGGACGCTTCGCCACGCCCTCGGTTCCAACGTCGGCGGCTGATTTACTAGCACAAGCTAGGCCACTTCTCTACGTGCACAATCCGAGGATCTAAGAATAAGGAAAGGCCAAATCCAGGCAGAGCGCGTAGAAAGAGAAGTGGCTCCGAGCGGAAGAGAGAAGAAGCAGCAAAATGAAAAGATTTAGAAGAAAAAAAGAAAAAGAGCAAAGCAATGGTCGGAGGCGCGATCCACAGACGCGCAGTCGACCGTTCGATTGCCGTCGTCGGCATCAAAGGAGATCTTCCTATTAATCAGCGGCGGGTCGTTCACAGGCAGCCTCAGAGATCCGCGGGAGTTGCGGTCAAATAAAAGGGAGCCAAAGGGGCTGGGGGCCGTCTTTGTCTTGGAAAAACTTTGCGGCCAATTTTCTATATTTAATTAGTTTCGTAAGGGTTGGAAGGGCGGCTGAACCTAGTAAAATATAGATAAAATTCGCTGGCAGTTCGGGGGCCACGACAATTGTATATGTGCAATTGGTCCACGAGGCAGCCTCACATTTCTTATCTCGGATAACTTAAGTCCCTCGCGAAGGAAGGAAACTCAATGCGGCTCGCGGCAGGATTACTACACTCCGAGAGTCTTTTGTTCCTTGTATCCGCAACGGGCTGTGCTGCTTTACCACGTTAGCCCACAGGGCTTTCCTGCCGCATAAACAATTTGCCTAAATTCCGAATTATTCGAGCGTCGTTCGCGTTCGCCTCTCCCCTTTGATCGCTGCTATCCAATATCTATGTATCTCACTAACAATAAGTCACAACCATCAGCCCGGCGACCCTCCGTACGGTTGATTGCGCCTGGCGCGAGGCTCCTCCAGGCTCCTCCAGGCTCCTCCAGGCTCCTCCAGGCTCCGCCAATACGCGTCACGGGATTTCCTCAACCTCGAGATTCTGGAACACGCACCGAGCGATGGGAGTGGAAAGGGGGCGGGGAGGGGGGAGGTATGGAGAGAACAAGCCAAGAAAGGAGGGAAGAGAATCTAAAAAATAGACGGTCGGCAGGATTCACTGGCGCGAAGAAAGGGTTGAAGAGGACCGATCAATTAGCCGGGATAGCCTTAGCCTTGTCTTTAAATATGTTATAACCACTCGGCGTCTCGTGGATCTTCGAGCGATCGCCGTTGCGTGGTGCGAGAGAAACGATCGCGTTAGTCGCTGCGAGCAACGAGGAAATTCGAGAGAATCGCGTGGGGCTGAAGCGGGTTGAAAAAAAAACAATATAATTCCTATATCGTTTACTTGGCGCACAGGACGAAGCAACAAGTTTTTATCGGATATCGATTGCAGTTTCCAGCGACGCGCAGCCAGCCGTCTCGGAGACGAGAAAATATAAAGCCGGAAGACAATCGCTTTAGGTGCCTCAGGGGATGGAGGAAGTTCGAGACGCCCTCCGTCCTCCTCGCGAGACCAAATGAAAAGAGAAACAAAAGATCCTCCGAGATATTTCGTCCCGTCTATTTCGTCTTCCTCTACCGAGTATGGAAAAGCCTCCCTCGCCCTCCCCTCACGACCTTCCTACCAAACTTCAGCCCGGTTGCCAACGAACCAATTCGACTCTTCGTTATTTCCTCTTCGTTGCCGTGCTTTAATCTCGATTACTTTCTTTTGGATCTCTCTTTCTTTCTTTTCTTTGATTCCTTCCCTTCTTTTCGCACGATCCACGCTTTTTCGTCGAATCTTCTTTTTCGAAAAGACGGCACCAACCTACCTAAGAAAATACACTGATTTGCAGGAGTTGCAGGCAGGCAGGCCCGAAGGGGGCGCCACGACATTCCCCCCCTGATAACTCCCCGCTAAGTAATAGACGAAAAACTTTCGCATAAGAGATCAGAGGAGGATCAGAGACTATCTTGCTTCTTGCCAGATCTAGAGGCGGATCGCAGCCGAGTGCACCCACTCGAGAGGACTGAATGATTTGCATGGGAGGCTCCGCAAACGTAATGAAGGCTGCAGGGAACAGAGAGGCTGGGAAGAGTCGATGGTGCGCGTTGCCCTGCGGATTAAGACTCTGGGATGTGGACGAGACATCAGGGAGGCTCGGATTGAATCGATTCAGGTTTTTCTCTCCGGAAAGAAAATCAAAGCCAACGCAAGCCCGATAAATTCCGCTTCCCCGCGGAATCGAACGATCCGACATGGCCAATCCTCTAATGAACACAGCAGATATTCATTAGAGGATTTATGGACCGAGGAAGCTGCACTGGGTCAGAGGAAGAGCCCAAGGACTCTTGGAGTCCCGTCGAGTCAGCTGGTGGCTCTCGTCCTCGGCTCTAGCGTATTGACCTGCCACGTCTAATCCTTTACTCACGGTGCAATCGCAAATCTCTCTAGAATCTTACGCACTGCCAACCCTGAAAAGTCAAATTGCCAGTCTCCCAAAAGTTGCGAGTCGCATCGATTCTCCTAAGGGAGTGCCGCGGAGAAGACGTCGGCGTCTGGTCAGCGTCTGTGCGGCGTCTGGTCGGCGTCTGGTCGTTCACCACTAGCCTTAGGTGCTTTCGAGTCTGAACAACACGAAGCCGCTGCGCCGCCGTCTTACTTGGAGGTTCGCCGTAAAGAAGAAAAAGGCGGTTGGTGCTTTAGGCGTTAAGGCTGACTTCGATGGTTGGCGTGAGTATTATCTGAATTCTAGTCCGCACGCTAGGAAGTTAGAGACCTGCGAGCTTCTCTATTCCGCTGCAGAGTATAGATATACGTGCGGATAACCGAGCCTTGGATATATCGAACCCAGCCTAACCTGGGAGAATCAGCGGCGAACGCAATTATTCCTGCGGATGTATGTAGCGTGTCAGAAGGCTCGAGGCTGCTGATACTTAAGCATGTCAATATACCCGGTGTCACTTTTCAACCTGGAATTTAGAAGATTTTTGGTATCTTCACGAAGGGCGTTTCATTAATTTTTACCTCAATTAGCGTTAAAGAATCACGAGGAAGGTTCAAATTTCAAGGGCCGCAGACTTATCGTAATAACCTTATCAATCTTGCATCGTTCGTTAATTCACCATCAGTTCGTTCGGTCGAAAGGTGAGTCGTGCTGTGGAGTTTTTCCTCGGTAATGAATTATTTAGGGATGAATTTGTCACGTGACCGCTTTCTTCACGGTTCACAGTCGAAGAATGCCGCACACGTGGGGGCGCGATATGTCGGCTGTCGGCTGTCGGCTGTCAACTGTCAACTGTCAGCTGTCAGCTGCCAAGAGGGAATCAAGTTTCAAATTTTTATGAGACTGGCTGTATTTGGACATTATATGCGAATCGGAGATCCGGAGGGAAATTTCTCTCTCTGAAGGGATGAGCGCAGCAACCCTTGCAACAGGTGGGGGCCCCCCTCCCCCCGCACGACGCGGCACCCTTGACCTCTTCTGTATTCGCGGTGCACATGTGCACAACCAAAGGGAGCTTCGGTTCGCCGACTCATCAATCTGAATATCGAGTGTCAATTACGGCTGATTGAACGCGTATCGATGCGTTCCGAATGAGCACGCGAATGACAAAGGTAACAAAGGTGTGCGGGCACACCATTACGTCGCTCGGCAGGTAACCTCCTAATACTGATCTTGTCGGATTTCATTGAGCGTTATTCTTCCGTCACTTCAGAGGAAGAGAGGAAGAGAGGAAGAGAGGAAAAGCGAAACAACAAAATCGTTCAATCTCTAATCTACTTGCTCGGAGATTTAATTTACCCTGTCGAACGTTTCTACTTCGAAGTCTGCCCCGTAAGCCGAGATTAGCCGAGAATCCTCCCACCGAAAATACAGCCTCCCTCCTCGCCATTAAAATATCCGAGAAGCGCCTATTTATTTTTTAATGAAAAGAAAAGACAAAAAGAGTAAAGCCTCCCCCCCGTTATCCAAAAGTATCCAGAAATATAATTTACTCTTTTCTTTTTTCACTATTTTCCGGTTCCACCCCTGTGTAGATGCAACACGCACCGTCAGCTGGTAAAGTAGAGATGGTTAGATACGCACACGTCGACTACGCGGCTCGGGCATATTCGGGCCAGTTAATCGTTTAGGCTCTTCGAATTAGAGCAGAGGGTCGAGTCGAGTAAAACGTTGAAGTCGCGAGAGCAGGGTGACTTTATCCGGACGAGGAATGAATTTATGTCAGGCACGTGAGAGAGGACCAGATTAGTCCAGGCTACTCGCGGTCTTTGGGCTTTGGGCTTTTGGGCTTTTCGAGAGGCCGAGACGAATTTTTAAATAGACGTGGTCCGAAATACCAAATAACGGATTGAAAGTGTGGACAGGCGCAGCCGCGTGCCGGCTGGAGCCTCGCGTCTCGAGGATTCCCCAGACTGTACCTTTGGCACTCAAGTGGAGCCATACGCTTCTCTATCGAGCCAACCTGTATCTCTCGGTACACACGCAGGGCCAGCATAATGGGGGTTGGAGTAGAGTCGGAATCGAGTCGGAACGACACGTCTTCTTCTTCTCCTCCGGTCTTTAGCGCAAGATCCGCCAACCGAATCGAAGGGCCTGAGAGCCTCGAGATGGTTTCACTACTTGGCCAAACGTACTGCTGGCATATTCAGATTACTAAGCAATCAATACGTTGAATACAATCATAATAATACAATACTAATAATGGCAACAGTAAGTAGAGAGAGAGAGAGAGAGAGAGAGAAGGAGAAAGGGATAGTTTTGAAAAGCTATCCTCGTTATCGTCAAAGATCGAGGAACTTTCATATCAGGCTGGCTCCCCCCCCAACTAATGACAAAGACCTCGAACCTTTGCGGTGCATCCGAGTGACCCTGATTCGACTTCCCTGAATCAAAGAGATCAAGAAATTGCGGACGCAACGAGGAACGTTCGATTGCTACTTAAGCCAGTAAAAGTGCGTTCAGGTGCGTTCAGGTGCGTTCAGGTGCGTCCAGGTGCGTCCAGGTGGGGGGGTAGACAAGCTCAGTGGCTGCTCTTCACCTTCCACCCCAAAATGCGAGAGGAAGAGAAAGCACGCGTAACGTGAAATTCGTGGATCGTAATTCCTGGTTAGGCTTATCTGAGTGTAAAAACAGTACTGAATCCGGACTCCCAGGCTCGGGGTCCGTCGATCGATGCCCCGGGCACGCTCTATATATAGCCTCCCTGTACTCTCCCCTGCTGACGGATCTCAGGGCAACCTCCCTCCTGGCAACTGCGCTCCTACCCTTAACCGACTCCTCCCCCTGTCGACAACTCTGACACCATCCCCTAGACAGGCCGCCACCTCAGACACCCCAGCCAGCCTGCTGCTCCTGTACTCTTAGTAATCTTCTATTTTTCTGCCCTGAATCGACGCAGAACCCATCCCTTACGTCGGTCACGTCTTCCCCTGCTCATCTTCTTCTCTTATTTTCCGATTCTTGCTCTCGGTAGCGATAGAAAAAGCAACAAAGTACCAGCCCCGTGAAGCCCATCAAGTCCATCGGCAGCAGCAGCAGCAGCAGCGCGAGAGATCAGCGCTCCGACGCCTCGCAAGAGCCGAGGGTGGCCAACAGGTTGGCGTCCCGAGGAGCAACAGGGAGCGCCGGCCGAGAGACGCAAAACTAGAGGGAACTCCGGAGTATAGTGTCCCATATGGTGCAGCGTGCGAGTCGGATAATCCTTTGATTTGGCGGAATCGAGCAGAGGACGGATGCTGTGTGGGCGAGTAGGATCGAGAGGAACAGACAACTTTTGAGATGAGGCGACACCCCCGCTGGCGCCCTTGGTCGCGAAAAGTCTCGCGTCGGTCCAGGCTCCTCGTCAGTTACTCTCGCGTGTTTTTACCTTCCTTCATATTCCAGGCTAATGGCTTCGTGTTCCTTCTGAGCGTCAGAGTCAGTCGACACGATATATTTTTTTGAGGCTTCGAAGGAAATCACAATGGATCACAAATGGATACCGGTTATCAGCAGCTTACCGGCATTATTACGAAATTACGTAGATGCGTACCTCAAATGACGCGATATCATGCGCGCAATTGTCTCTTTGGCATTACCTTGACATTTCGACCCTTGTCCGCTCTCTCTCTCTTTCTCCCCCTCATTGGCTTCAGAGCTGACTGACTTTCTCTCTCCGCCAATCTCTCTGACTCCTAACTAGCTCTGTCTCACAGGCCAATTTAGTCCTCGGCACACTGGACTTCTGGACATCAAAGAGTTGATTACAATGTTGGGGCTGAAGCCTTATACTAGCCAATGTGGTATCAAGCAGATATACATATACACAAGCATGTCTGGGCCACGTACCGGGTGTACGAAATCGTAATGGTTCTCGGCTCCCCCTTTCTCTGGGTGGACTCTCGCGCCTTTACTCTCTCTCGGTCATGGGCCATGACGAACGCTTCGACACTCCCCCGGGGGGTCGTAACAGTCTATTCAGCGAGGTCGTAGCTTTTTTTCCCGAACATTGGATAAATCGTTTGGATACGATAACGGCTCTCAAGGTCGGATAAGGCTCCCTTAGAATAGCTCCGTAGTTGATAAACTCTTTTACACCCCAGGAGATGCGAGAGTAAGCTTTGGTGTTGCCCATATTATGCTGCATCGTATCCACCCCCATGTGTCAAAAACATATAAAGCCGCAGAGGTGTCTCACATCTTCCATTCGCGCAAGGAGAGCTTGCCAAGTCATTTCTTTCTCTCCCTCTCGTCTCCCTCCTCACATTCATCCTCGTCCAACTTCATTCGTTCGGTATTCCTTCCCCTTCCTACTTCCCCTCGAAACAATTCCCACCTAGGAACATCCACCTGTGCGCGCGACTGCGTGATAAAAGAGCCAACAAAGAAAAGGAGCCAAAAAAGAATAGAATCCAAGAGAAAAAGAAAGTAAGAGGCAAGCAAACGAACAACCAGTGTCCAGAGACCAGAAAAAGCTTGGAATCGATGACTCCTTAAATCCGGCTCCATTCACGTATGAACGAGAAAATGCTGGGCATTTTTCAGGACACCCCTTAGGTGCTAGTGTTGAGTGTCCCCCGTCTTCCCCAACATTCGACCCAACCTGTCGGCTGATCCAATCAAACCGGTGTCCCAGTAACGCGACTACGGCTGGAGCTCCGGTAATCGGTTAAATCTTGCGACTTCCCGTTCATGTAAATTCGTCACGTGCGCGGAGTGTTTTAAAGCAAGAAAAAGGAAGAAAAAAGAAGGTCAGGTCAACGCGCGGCCATTGGGTTTCGACTTTTCGACTCGGCAAAGAGATGATGGCTGTTTTCCCTTTTTCATTTCATCCAGGGCTACAATGTTTCCCAGTGGGCAGAGGAGAATTTCCAATCGGTCTTCTCACGTACAGGGAGCCGCCTGCACTATAAGCCCAATCGAATCCACCTATGTATTCGCGATATCAAACTGTGATTGACTATTGATTTCACACGCAATTTCACGACTCGTCACATTGCATTTTCAAGCTCAACGCGCCGACGCTTTAAGGTCGCAACCCATTCAATACCCGCAGCCGTTGTGCTCCTTCATTCATCGAACGCTTATAGATCATCCACTGATTGCCGTGATGCCCGCCGCAACAAAGGTCGTTAATGGTGTCACTATCGGCCAGTGTTATCAGTCGAGTGCTGAAGTCGAATATTCGAGTCGAAGCGCTTCCGGCCGTCCTGCGAGAGAAGGTCCTTCCGAGAGACCATTTAAAGGACAAGCGAAAGATGAAAGTAAAGGTGACTCGTGGTCTCCCTTGGCGCATCGCGCAATTCGGCAGTCGGTACTTTTGATCCGGACACCCGGTACGTGCTCCGGACACCCGGCACGGACCCGCCGTTGGGTGGCCGCCGCCCGGCGGCAGCGGCCTGACAATTTACCGGAGTCTTGCTTATGCATATAATACAGCTATAGAGGCTACGAGGAAACTATGGCGGAGCCATTGGGCTATGTGCGCTTCACGCGACAAGTCACGAGCTTCCATAGGCCCGCGTCTCTCACATGCTGGAGCGCTTAAAGCGTTTAGAGCGTTTCCGCGCGCGCGGCCACACAACATTTTTCCTGCATGGTTTTAATGGTTTACGTGCAACCATCAACGCACCCGTCAACATTCTTCGGAGGCCTGAAAAAATATATAAAAACCAGCACCTCTGTGAAGTTGGCCCCTCATTATGAGAATTAAAAAACAATTTCGAGTTTTGCTCCCCCCCCGGCAAAGTTCTAGAGTTCCTGATAGTTTTCAGAAATAACTCTCCAAGTATAATTATAATACATACAGAACTGTTATTGTTTAATTTTAATTTGCATAACGAGGGGCCAACTCGACAGAGGTAAAACCAGCACATTAAAAGTGGCTCCTCCTTGGAGTTACCGGTCGATGTGAATAGTGCGAAAGCCATTATATCTATATAGCGGCTCTTTCTTTTTACTATTCCCCATAAACTCACTCAACGATTGGCAGGTAATAATACTAATAATATATCAGAGAGAGAGAGAGAGAGAGAGGCTGTATACCGGGTATACTTTCGGTACCCTGCTGCACATAAAAATCTTCGTAAACTCGAGTAACGGCGTCTCCCTTTTCCTACACTTGAGTACAGATCGTTACACAGGATGTATCGCGATATCGATAGCCTCGGCACAAATCGAACGATATAAAGGATTTGCCCGAAAGATACACGCGCGTCTTGTAGAAGGACCAATACAAGGGAGGCTTCGGACACAGCGATGCGGCTTCTGCGAGGAGATTCGCCACTGGCGAATGCTGCCCTCGAGTCACCTTTGATCATTGAGTAATAGTGGTTACGATTTAGTGCAATAGATAGATAGATGCAGCCAATGCGCGCCTAATGACGCCACACTTTTTTTCTCTCGGCCATTCGCGTGTCCAGCTATATCTATATACATCTTGGAAGTCACATACATGTTAAGAATCGAAATCCAGTACGTGGATCGAGTCATTCTTGCGGAGCTCTATTAAACCCCCACGTCCTGTCTTCGCTTTCCTCTTCCTCGTAGATGTTAACGACAGGAGATACATGCACATCCTCATTACCATAGGTCCGATCGCTCGATTTCATTTGGGTTCCATGCGTGTACAATTGTACACACAAGAGACTCTTGTGTATTTTGCGCCGTATAAATTCGCACCTCGTACAATCCGTGCGAAAAATTCTTCGAAAGGAGTCTCTTGATTAGCAGAGCAGACTCATCCCGGCGTAATTTAGATCGCAGTAATTAGCGAGACGCAAACGCTGATTCGATTTCGAGTGAAATAAAAAAAGCGAATATTTTCGCTGAGGTAGCGAATCCCTTGACGTAGGGACGCAGTTGAACAAGACCGGCCAACTGCACTTGCGAAATTTCCCCTAGTATTTTCATCGTGCCTTCTTCCATTGAAATTCACTTGCTTTTTTTTTCTTACTTGTCTTGCAATTCTACTTCTCTTTCGCTACTCATACAGCTACCTAGTCCGAAAACGTTCTTTCTCTTTTTACAAATTATTCTTCTATGTTTTTTCCCCTCTTTATTAAATAATAATTTTTCGTCACGATTACCCAATAGAGATCCACGTTTCTCCAATTTTTCAAACATATTTCGCAAAACGCAATTTTCTTTTCGACTGATTCAAAAGAGCTTTCGATAAGATCTCGATACTCATTCGACATCAATCCAGTCAAGAATTTTCAGGCGTATTAAAAAAAAATGTATTAAATATTATCTTAGGAAAGAAAGTAGTAAAAGCAGTAATAACGTGAAATATCAACGGTTTTCTCTCAAGGAAAATTACTTTTTTTTCTTTCTAAGGATCAAAGAGCGTTCGCTATTTCTGTAATTCCAAAATTTATTTTCTCCTAATGAGAAAAAGCCGCAAAGTTAAATAGCCAGACGTACCAACAGTCTTTGAAGATCGAAAAAGAAGTGAAGAACCGTTTGAAAAAATGTCAAAACTCCATATTGAGATTTTGATAGGCGATTTCTCTCTTCACCGCAAAGAAAACTATTTGCTAGGGAAACATAATGAACCATTATGCGTAGAAAACGTAATAAGTTGCACTCGTCTAATCACCGGACAACCTCACTCTTCGTAAAGTATACTCTATTTTTCAATAAAAAT